>CAUYLG010044204.1:0-105956 GCA_963573385.1 Cacajao melanocephalus | reverse complement strand
GTAGATTCTGGATATTAGCCCTTTGTCAGATGGGTAGATTGCAAAAATTTTTTCCCATTCTGTTGGTTGCTGGTTCACTCTAATGATTGTTTCTTTTGCTGTACAGAAGCTCTGGAGTTTGATTAGATCCCATTTGTCTATTTTGGCTTTTGTTGCCAATGCTTTTGGTATTTTAGTCATGAAGTCCTTGCCTATGCGTATGTCCTAAATAGTTTTGCCTAGGTTTTCATTGAGGGTTTTTATGGTGTTAGGTCTTATGTTTAAGTCTTTAATCCATTTGGAGTTAATTTTAGTGTCAGTTGTCAGGAAGGGGTCCAGTTTCTTCTCTCTGCACATGGCTGTGTTTTCCCAACACCATTTATTAAATGGGGAATCCTTTCCCCATTGCTTGTTTTTGCCAGGTTTGTCAAAGATCAGATGGTTGTAGAAGTCTGGTGTTGCCTCCAAGGCTCTGTTCTGTTCCATTGGTCTATATCTCTGTTTTGGTATGAGTACCATGCTGTTTTGATTACTGTAGCCTTGTAGTATAGTTTGATAAACTTCATTTTATAAACCAAATGTTAGCAAGCTACAGTAATGGAGGCTAAATCCAGACTAAGACCTATTTGTGTAAATAAAGTTTTATTGTAACACAGACTTATTCATTCATTCATTCATATATTTATGGATGTTTTCATTCTACAATAGAGTTGAGTAGTTACAGCAGAAATGGTCTGGTCCACAGAGCCTAAAACATTTACTATCTGACTGTTTCCACAAACACATTTGCTAAAGCTTTTCAGACAGAGCCTTATTGACAGGCAGAAAAGATGGTTAGTGGCAAAAGAATGCTTTGAAAAATCCTCATAAAAGAAATTATGTACATATTCAATCAAGTAACCAAGAAGTCTTGGGCATTCTTTTCTCAGGATAAAGAAGTAAGCCTAATATTGAGGACCCTGTGAAATAGTTGGGAGCTGAGATTCAGTGTAAAACTTAACTACATAGTCATGGGCAGGGTGGTCATGAGCAGGGGGCAATGTCACATGTCTCAGTTGTACACACACTTACAGAATTGAGATCCTTGTCAGTGTCAATGAGGAACTTGGCAAATCTTACTGAGGATTCTGATAAGCTTTACCAGCCTAAGACCATTAGGGACACTCTGGTGTTAGGTTTATTAACTTGCTACAGAAAAGGAAAATGCAAACGATGGAGAACCATGAAGATTCTCAAAATGGAGAGTTAAAAAAGGTCATTTATAGCATTTTGGATACTGGAATTAGTCATAAGATGGTCTTCATAGGGATTAATATAATTTTGTAAATTAAGAAGCTGCTAGAAGATCAGTGGTCTTATCTTTAAAATATATGTGTCTTGGAGTTACTGTTAGATTAGTTGATCTGTGCATTAGCTTAGAACATAGGGTCTGAATAAACACGTTAAAAGGGTTTGAGCTTAGGTAGTTTGTCTTGTGTGTCATGCTTTGGTACAATTTATCTGTTTTGTGAATCCTAATACAGTTTTGAAAATATAGTTTCTGTTTCAAGACTCGGAGTAAGAGCATGTATTGGAATAATAACAACTATATTCAGGCTGGTGAAAAGAAAATGCACTTGAGGATAGATGGGTACAGCTTCCATTTGTATTTTTCTTCAATTGGTACAGCTTAGTTTATATTTTTTGTAAAATGCCCCTCCCACTTTGTCTACCGGTAACCACTGATAGGAATTAAGAGTGGAGTTATCAAACACTAGATGCTCCTGTCAAGATCCCTCCTTTTTTCTTCCCATTTGACATTTGCAGCTTTATGCCATTACCTTCTTCTTTAAATTCTAGGGGGATACTGAATATTCCTTTTAACCTGTCATCTTTACATAAGCATTTCTTGTATTCTATTTGTTTTATTCTCTTCATAGCCCTTATCATCTGACATAATATATATTTCATTTATTTCTTTAAGTATTGGTATCTCTTGTGGTAGGCAAAATTCTAAAGATACCTATTCCCAAGACTTCTGTCTGTGGGATACCCAACCAAACATGAATCTAGGTACTTCTATGAAGGGATTTTACAAATGTAACAGAAGTCCCAAGTCAGTTGACTTTAATACACTGTTGGTGAGAGTGCAAATTAGTTCAACCATTGTGGAAGACAGTGTGGCAATTCTTCAAGGATCTAGACCTAGAAATACCATTTGACCCAGCAATCCCATTACTGGGCATATACGCAAAGGATTATAAATCATTCTATTATAAACACACAGGCACATGTATGCTCATTGCGGCACTGTTTACAATAGTAAAAACTTGGAACCAATCCAAATGCCCATCAATGACAAACTGAGTAAAGAAAATGTGGCACATATACATCATGGAATACTATGCAGCCATAAAAAATGATGAATTCATGTACTTTGCAGGAGCATGGATGAAGCTGGAAACCATCATTCTCAGCAAACTGACACAGGAAGAGAAAACCAAACACTGTATGTTCTCACTCATAAATGGGTGTTGAACAATAAGAACACATGAACACAGGGAGGGGAACATCATACAATGGGGTCTGTCAGGGGTGGGACTAGGGGAAGGAGAGCAGGGGGCTGGTGGGCTAGGGGAAGGATAGCATTAGGAGAAATACCTAATGTAGATGATGGGGTGAGGGATGCTGCAAATCATCATGCCACATGGAATACCTATGTAACAAACCTACACGTTCTGCACATGTACCCCAGAACTTAAAGTATATTTAAAAAATTAGCTTTAATCAAGTATGAACAAAGAAATATTAGAAAATAATTAAAATTTAACTGCAAAACTTAAAAAAAAGATCACTAATTCCATCATAGGGGATCCACCCTCATGACTTGATTGCCTAAACATGACTGTCTTGTAATGGCTCCATTTCTTAGTATCATCAAATTGGGGATCAGGCCTTCAACATATGAATTTAAGGGGACACAAATATTTAGTCCATTATAGTATGCAATAATGATTTTATAATTATAAAATTATATACAACAAAATGGACAAATTTCACAAACATAATATTAACTGAAAAAAGCCAAATTCAGTGCAGTATATGATATACAATACCACTTAAATCAAGTTAAAAAACCTGTAACACCTATTTATGCTGTTAGAAAAGTCAGAGTAGAATCATTTCAGAAGAGGTGACTGGAGAGGAGACAGGGGCCTTCCAGGTGCTATTAATATTCTGTTTTTTAATTCAGATGTTGATTACAGAATATATATATAAATATATGTGCACATAATATATATATGAATCTATGTAATATAAACATATATGTACATATTATATATATTAATCTATATATAATATGTATGCACGTGTGTGTGTGTGTGTATGTATACACTGCTGATTCTGGCAGATATTTTCATTTTTATTAGAGAATGTTAATTCTAGTTCCATCTTAATAAATTGGAAAACTAAAATGGTGTCACTTCCAGCTATCTTTCGGCAACTCTTAACTACAACTTTTGTGCTGCTTAATACTAACCAAACAAAGAATCAGTGATAAATATAAGGATTACCTGTGTGATCTGAAATTTATCACACTTTGTAAATAGTTTAACTTGTATACTTGCCTTATACCAGATGATGATATTTGTGTTCTGAAAAACTTATTTAGCTTTCTTGTTCACTGGATTTTATAAAATTGATCTGTGCTGCTACACAGAAGATATACATCAAACAGTGTGTTGGCAAATAGCTTTTTGATATTGGTTTATGCATTTATAGTAAGAATTTTATTGCCATTTTTACTCATTACATAGCAGCCTATAGAAAATAAAGAAACATCTTATTTTAGATCTTTCATAATCCAAGCAAGTTTTATTTTTTAAATTTACTTTCATTTTTGTTTTCACACTGTGGATCTTGTAAATCAATGTATTTTTCTCTTTTCTAAAGTGGCTAGAAAATAGAAAGTCAAATTTTGACCTGCTATTGACAAGTTACATGACCTGACATGTACCTTAAGAGCTAAATTTTATCACTAGCTTCATCTAACACACCCATCTATATTTTCTTTGTCTAGCTTCATCTAATATACCCAACTATATTTTCTTTGTATCTCCCATATCTCACCTCCAAATAAAGTTTTCATACTTTGTTTTCTTTTTTTTTATAATACACAGAGTTATTTTTGAAATAAAGAAGCAGCTGAAAAATAAACGTACAAACATACTGTATTCACCACTTAAAAAAATAGTTAAAATATATAATTCAAGTCATTTCAAGTTTTAAATAATCCATTTACTTTCATGTTTTGGTTCATATTGCGTTCACCTTGAGCACAGAAATGCATAGCAATCACAGAAATGATTGAAACATACCACTGATGTAACCTTTTGAAAAAAGTTTTCCATATTTTTGCATTATAATCTCTTTCTATAGATTGCATCACAGTATAAGGCAGCGAATACCAAGTGAAATGCCCCAAAAATAGATTGTTGTTCATAGGTTCTAGCCAAATGAGTTCTAATATATGTTTGTTTAGTTACTCTAATGCACCACTGCTCAGTAACCATGATATGATCCAAAGGTGTCATAAAAAAGGTAAAATTACATTTAATAATGTATTTTTAACATCATAGCTCTATAATATTATTATTTCAACATACAATTAAAGTGAAAAACATTGGAGTTTAAATTCTTTTTTATATTACTGTTTTTCTATTTCATCTTTCAATTATATCAGTTCTTTTACAAATTTTTAAGATCCATCATTTGGCATATAAGAATTTAAGATTGGTAAATTTTCCTGGTGAATTGATCTTGTTACTAATACATACTGTCCCTTTTTATTCCTGGTGATACTTTTAATTCTAAGGTCTACTTTGTCATATGTTAATATAGCCAATTCAGCTTTCTTTTGATTGTTGTTAGCATGGAATATTTTTTTATAATCTTCAATTTTTAACTTACTTAGGTTTTTACAGTTAGAATAAGTGTCCTGTTGAAAGCATAAATTTACCTTTTTTGAAAACATCTTGACTTTTAATCAGGGTGTTCATCCATTACATTAATAAAATTTCTTATATAGTTGGATTTAATCTACTTTGCTAGCTAAAGTTCTTAGTTATGTCTCTTTTTATATTTCTTCTTCTCTGTATCTATTTGCCTTCCAGAAGTTCACTTACATATATGTTAGACCATTTGATACAGTGCCAAAGCTTGTAGATGCTCTCTTCTTTGTTTTTCACATTTTTTTGTTGTTTCAGTTTGACCACTTTCATTAATATATATTTAAGATAAATGATGCTCTCCTCAGTCTTTTCCATTCTGCTGGAAATTTTGTTATGGGATTATTTCATGAGATTGTGTGTTTACGTGTGTGTATAGGAATTTGTCTCATAGTGTGTATGTGTATATAGGAATTCATCTCATAGTGTGTGTGTGTGTGTGTGTGTATAGGAATTCATCTCATAGTATGTGTGTGTGTTTTTCTGGTATTTCAGTGTGACATTATTAAATTACCCATCTCTATCAAAAATGATTTTGACATTTTTCTTTAAATAGCTTAACGTATTGAGCATAATTATTGGAATGTCTGTGTCTGTTACTTCCAACATTTGTGAGATGTTTGACTATGTTGTTCCTGGATACTTATCTGGTAGCATTGTTGGATTTTAGTCTTGCTTTTTCAGTCTCTTTTATATATTTTAATTAACTGCCCCAAATCCTTTGTAGGATATCAGTAGTAACAGAGATAAATACTATTTATGCCTGAACATAAGCATAGGACTTTTTCAATGAGGTCATTAGTGTTCAGACGCGAATTGTTCTAATCAGGAGTTGAGAAGGGTCTGGGTATTACTGTTATCATCTTTAGAAGAAAGTTGCTGTTACTTATGCTAGGAGAGGGCATGATGTGTTAAAGAATGGTTCTGTGTATTTCTGCCCCACTCTCAAGCTTTTAAACAGTCATTGTAGACCTGTGCGAAAAACACAAATTCTTTCAAAACTCTTGCTCCTCCCCCAGGAACATATGACAGCTGCTTGTTGCCCAGTTTTAGGATTATGAGAGGTGCAGGGGATTCTCTTTTCTTCTGGACAGTCAAGTTTTAGGTAGGCTCAATATGTCTTTTCCTTAGACACAGAGTTTTTTACAAAGAGTATTTATCACTCTCCTCTTAGCCAAAATCTAACACCTATTTGTGGAAAATCTTTTGTGAGCTGGTCTTTATTGCCCCTCTCTAAGTGGTAGCTAAACGCTACTTTGATTTGCAAAATCCTGGGTCCCAGAGATTTTCTTGACCCTTCCTTAGAGGTTAAATAACTTTTGCTTATTTATTTTTCCAGAAACAGCGGACCTTTTTCTGTGTTCTAAGGGTAATAAAGTTTTACACCTCATCTCCCAGAAGCAGAGGGGTTTTGTTGCTCCACCTTCTCCCAAAATAATAGATCATTGCCTTGGACTTTAGGATAAGAGGTTTGCTGACACTTCAGCATTAAAAAAATTGATCCAATAGAAAGAAGTTTAGGGAAGTAGATTGTCTCAATACCTGATCTTTAGGAAGTGTTGATTATCTTCTGCACACTTGAGTCACCAAAAGACGTTCTTTCTGTTTTCTAGCTCTGCCCCATTCTTTGTGATTGAACCCTATTAAAAAAGATTTTTAGATGTTTACAAACTTTACTCACAGATGTAGTGTACAGATATTATGTAATAGCATAATGGTTCCCTAGTAAACTTAAAGAATGTTTTAAAATTTATTTTATTTTATCTTACCCATATGTGCTCTCTTTAGGTTTTACTCAACTTCTTGGATCACTGAAATGATAATTTTCTTTAATTTTGAAAAATTATCAATCATTATTACTTCAAATGTTTCTTTACCCCATTATTTTTCTTCTTCTGAGACATTAGTTACTCATAGGTAGAAACATTGATATTGTTCCTCAGAATATGTAATTATTCATACATAGGGACACTGAGTCAAAACTCCTTTCCTATTTTTCACTCTTAGGTCTTTTTTCTTTAAGTGACACATGGTTCTTGCATGTATTTATGGGCTACCGTGTGATGTTTTCATACACGTACCCCCTGTGTAATGATCAAATCAGAGAAATTAACATAGCCATCATCTCAAACATTTATTATTTCTTTGTGGTAGGAACATTCATAATCTTATTTCCTGGCTATTTTGAAATATACCACACCTTACTGTTGACTACAGTCACATCACTGTGTGAAAGGGCATTAGAACTTATTCTTCCTTTCTGTTGTAACTTTGTACCTACTGACCAACCTTTCCTTGTCTCTTTTGCCCCATATTGTCCCCAGTCTCTAGTAAACACTGTTTAATTCATTAATTGTATGAAAACAACTTTTTAAGATTCCATATATGAGTGAAATTATGCAGCGACTGTCTTTCTGTGTCTGGCTTATTTCACTAAACATCATGTTCTTCAGGTTTATCTATGTTGTCACTAACAACAGGATTCCCCTTTTTAAATGACTGAATAGTATGTCTTTATATACATAAATCATTTTAAAATCTATTCATCTGTTGCTGGAGACTTAGTTGATTCAATGTCCTGGTCTTTGTGAATAGCGCTGCAGTAAAAACATGGAGGTGCCGATGCCTCTTCAACATACTGATTTGACTCACTTTGGATATATAGCTAGAAAACTAGATTGCTGGATCATGTGGTAGTTCTATTTTTTAGTTTTCTGAGAAACCTCTGTGCTGTTTTCCTTAACAGCTATACTAACTACACTCCAACTAACTTTTTCTCCACATCCACATCAACATTTGTTATCTTTTGTCTTTCTGATAATAGCCAGTCTATCTGGAGTGGTGATACCTCATTGTGCTTTTGATTTGTATTTTTCTTATAATTAGCGATGTTGACCATTTTTTTCGTATACCTGTTGGCCATTTGTATGTATTCTTTTGACAGATGTCTAGTAAGGTCTTTTACCTTGACAAAAACATAGAGAAAACACTGAAAGACATTGGACTGGAGAAGGACTTTTTAGACGAGATTTCAAAAGCACAGGTAACAAAAGCAAAAATAGACAAATGGGATTCTATCAAACCAAAAAGCTTTTGCACAACAAAGAAAATAATCAACAGAGTGAAGAGACAACTTATAGAATGGAAGAAATTACTGCAAACTATACATCTGGCAAGGGGTTAACATCCAGAATAAATAAGGCACTCTATGTCTTTTGTATTTTACTTTGGATTATTTCTAAAAAATCTATAGTTAACATCACTGATCTTTCCTCTGTTGCTAAGCAAATCAAATGAGTACTTCATTTCTAGTAGTATTTTTTTCCATTTCTAACATTTCCACTTTGCTTTCTCTTATAATTATGTTTGCTGAAATTTCCCATTTCTTCACATATTTTCCCACTTGATTCTCTAAAACATTTATTATAGTTGCTATAAGATCTCTGCCTAATAATCCCAACACTTAGCCATTTCTAGATTTGCTTCACTTAATGATCGTGTTTGAACAAAGGCAACATTTTATTTCTTCTTGTTGTGTCTCAGAAATTTTAACGTATGCTAAATTTTGTGTAGAAAATAATCGTGGAGATCGAAGTGAATGACATTCACCCTCAGACAAAGGCACACAAATATGTGAGGCTCTGTAAGGGTAAAGGGCTGTAATGGAACTCAGTCAGATTTTTGATGCAGCTTTTGTTACCTTCACTATCACTATACCACTGGCTTCAAATAATTTGAGTATAAGATTAGGAGATTTCTTCAGGAGAGCTCAGGATCTGAACACAGCAAGTTCTCACAGGTCTCTGATCTTAATACCCAAGTTATTATCTTAATGATAGTCTCTCTATTTCTCTCTCTCTTATTTTCTCTCTCTTTCTTTGATTCCCAGCCTGACTTCCAACTTTTTGGGTCACTGTGGAGTTGTCTTTGCTCTCTAGTCCCTCCAGAGACATTCTGCATATCAGAATATCTTTTCTCATCTAATTTTTCCCTTCTTCTTACCATTGGAGAGCCCACAGTGTACACTAAATGACGGAACCCTGGAGTGATTTTTCACAATTCTCTTACTCAAGCCTTATCCTCCGCAGCCTCTATGTTACTACTGGCAAAAAAATCTTATGGGTTTAAGAGGAATTTTTCTCAGAACTTTTGGCTTCCTTTAAGGCTTCATCAGGCTCCGTACAACTTAGTGCTATGGCCCAGTGTTTGGCATATTAACTCAGGCAATGAAGAAAGAGTTAGTAGTCAAATGTAGTAGGACAGAAATATTGTGCCAGTCCATAAAAAAAATCTCATAAAAGAGCTATTTTTCCTGACCTTGTCTATGGCACATTTCCCCTCATTCTACCACCCATCCATTTGCTTTGGGGGCTTTGTTGGTGTGTTTGTTTTCCAACGAAGTGTTTGTCACTTTCTGGGAATTTGGTGTATTTAAATTTCTTTACATCTACTAGAAAAAACAACAACAACAACAACAACACACACACGGACACACACACAACTCATAGACAATAATAAAACTGTGATTTTAAATGTTATTTATTAGGATGAAAGTGACAGAATCTTACAAAGTAATTTCTGTATCCTAACCCAAAACCAAGATAACTATTTCTTGAATAAATTATTTGAATTGAAATTGGGTCATACAATATTACTTGAATTTCTGTGTGCAAAAAGTGATACTTTAATTCATGAGATGAACGCAATGGTTGATTATTTACTGATTTACTTTCACATTCGTAATTGGACTCCTGTTGTTGTTATGAGGTTATCAAATGCATTTCCTTCTGAGTTCTTTAAGTGTTTCTTCCCATTAAAATTACATTTCATATTAATTTTAGTTAGATAAATTAGCTTTCCTTTACTCTGCTTATTTTCCAACTCATATCTGTTTCATCTCAAAGACTTTTGAAATGTGCTTTTATGTTTAATCTAATATTTAATGGATTAAATTAGTATATTAGTGTATTACTATCTCTTCCAGCCAGCTTTACTTTCAGAAAGAGAAAAACATGTGACTAAAGCATATTCTTTTAAAACACATTATTAAGCATTTTCTGATGCTATATTTTAGTTTTTATTTTTGTAGTATGTTATATATGTCATGTGTATGTATATATACATACACATATATGTGTGTGTAAATAATTATATAGTTGTTATATTTCTTATTTTGAAAGTTGATTTCTAATGGTAAAATATTTCAAAGAAAAATGTCGAACTAAAAAAATATAAATTTGCAGAAAAAATATCTAAAAGAATCAGAACATAATTGCTCTACACATATCCAAATTCTCGGACTCTTCACTCTAGTTCTTTGGCCAAATCACTTTGCTGTCTGTTTCTCAATACCAATAAATATAAAATGATGTATTCAGGCAATATGAATCATAAGACCCTTTCCACCTCTGAAATTTGATTAGTTATCTGACAGTATCCTTACAGATCAAAAGTATATAGTTTATCCTACTTTCTATAAAAAAGAAAACGCCACTTAGAAAAGAGTCCCTATAAAATTTAACCATGAGACAGGTCTTGATGAAAAAGCCAAATTGTAAAATATTTGAAGAGGTGTATTCTGAGCCAAATGTGAGGCCCATGACTCATGACACAGCCTCAGGACGTCCTGAGAACATGTGCACCAGTGGTTGGGTTAGGGAGACAGAAATTGCTGGCAAAGACATAAACCAATACATGTGAAATACGCATTGGTTTGGCCTGGAAAGGTGAGATATCTCAAAGGGCAGCCTGGGAATTGGTGGGGGCCAGGAGGTAGACTTCAGATCCTATCTGGAATTTAAGATTTCCCAATTGGCAATTGGATTGAAAGATTTTAGTCTAAAGAGGTGAAGTAAGCAGAAATAAATGCTCGGGGTGAAAATAAGGGGAATTCTGGAAGCCAGTAAGTTTCTTGTTATGTAGATATGTAAATGAGGTCTTCAGGTAGCAGACTTAAGAAACAGACAGTAAATGTTTCTTATCAGATTTCTTTCTTTTCTTTTTTTTTTTTTTCTTGGACAAAGTTTCACTCTGTCCCCCAGGCTGGAGTGTGCAATGGCATGATCTCCGATCACTGCAACCTCTGACTCCCAGGTTCAAACGATTCTCCTGCCTCAGCCTCCCAAGTAGCTGGGATTACAGGCACGTACCAACACACCCAGCTAATTTTTGTACTTTTAGTAGAGACAGCTATTTCCATGTTGGACAGTCTGATCTTGAACTCCTGACCTCAGGTGATCTACCTGCCTTGGTCTCCCAAAGTGCTGGGATTACAGGGGCCAGCTACCCACCTGGCCTCTTATCAGACCTTATAAAGTGTCAGACTCTTAGTTAAATCTCTCCTGTATCAGGAAAAAAAGTAGAAAGGGAAAGGAGATTCTCTATAAGACATAAATTTCCCCACAAGAGATGGCTTTGTAGGCCTATTCAAAATATGTCAAATAAATATATTTTAGGTAAAGTATTGGTTTCTTTTAGGGCCTTTCATCTGTCATATGATGTTATTCCAGAGTCAGAATGGGGTCGGTTTCTCATTGCTGCAAAGCGTCTGTTATGTCAGTCTTAGGATGAAAAATTTAATGTTAATGCTGCTCAGTTGTGTCTAAACTCCAAAAGGAAGTGGGTATAATGTGGCATGTCTGGTCCCCTCTTCCCATCACAACCTGAACTAATTTTTCAGGCTTCTTTGTAATCCCCTTGGCTAAGAGGAGGGTCCATTCAGTTGGTTAGGTGAATTTTATTAGAATTTTACTTTTGGTTTACATGGTGAAAATTGAAATACTCATTAATCTTAATTAAGGTTTGAAACCAAATGTTTTAATTTTGCTAACCTTTGAATACTCTATTACTGTATTTATATTATTAATAGTAAAAACACAATCACAAATCTAGATTGTGACAAAAATATAAAGTAATACTGAGATATTGAAATGTTTGGCTAAAATATTTCGGGGAAAAATTAAAATGTATTCCACTACAAAATACATGGTATGGTTGTTATAGTAGGTAGGTAGTCAGGCATGAGCAAGGCAGGAGAGGGCTCCCTGCATCCACCAGGAATGTCAGGCAACCATCAGATGATGGTTTAGTGGTTGTCACACTGCCTTTCTAAAAACGATAATTTGTCACAGCCAGTGCAAGGGAGAGAAAATTTCTTAATAGATAAAAACACTTGAAATTGGTAATTGGCAGCACCAATAAAATCTCAGGAATTGAATGAGTGGGCTTGAGCATGCATATTAAGAATATTAAGAGAAAAAATGGCAGAATATGACCTTCTAGGGGCACTCGACCAGAAATGTGACGAAAGCCTCAAGTGAGCATGTGTACAAAATGCTTCCTAAACACACTGTGTATGCTCACCTCTCAAGTGCAAGAAGGGTACAATGCATGTGGGCGGCTCATCATAAGGGAAGAAACATAGGAAAAGGGACGCAAGATCCTAGAAATATGCCAACATACAAATCTCAAAGTCAAACACCGTACTTGACCTCCAAAGTGCCCACTTGGGTCTCTTCCAAGTTTACTGTCCTTTCTTTCCTCCTTTAAAGTTTTTTAACAGATTTTGACTCCTGCTCTGAAATTTGCTGGGTCTCTTTTTCTGCCTTATGCTCCTCAGTCGAATTCTTTCTACTGATGAGGCAAGAATTGAGGTTGCCACAGAACCCGTACTGATTCACCACCAGTAACACAGATATTTGCTGCCCCTAACATGGTGACAAAAAATATTAAAGAGGGAGTTAAAAGGAATGAGCAAATATGTTCCTGTTCCTTATAAATTCATTTCATTTTTCTGGAAGTAATTCTATGATGGACAAAGTAGGAGTTTCAACAATGATGACAAAAAAAATCGAAAGTGTGTAATTGTTTTAAACCCTCATGATCCATGTTTACAATGAAAACCATCGAGGACAAATTTAAATAAGATAGACATAAATAAATGAAAAAATATTTCTGGCCTATGAATCAGAAAAATTAACATTGTTGAAATGTCTATTATATCCAAATGGCCTACAGAGTTAATGTAATCCTTATCAAATTTCCAATGGCATTTTTCTCATATTTTTAAAAATACTAAAATTTATATGAAATCATAAATGACCCCAAATATCTAAAGCAGTCTTGGGTAACCCAGAACAAAGCTGGAGGACATGATGCTACCTGATTACAAATTATTTTACACAGCTATAATAATTTAAACAGCATAGTCCTGGCATGAAAAAAAAAGAAAAAAAAAATCTTAGTCCAGGGAACAGAATACAGAGAGAAGTCAGAAGTTAATCCATGCATTTATAGTCAACTGATTTTCAAGAAGGGTCCAAGAACACAACTGGGAAAGGACAGTTTCTTCAATAAAGGTATTAGTAAAACTAGATATCTACATGCAAAATAATGAAACTGGACCCTTATCTTACACCATATACAAAAGTCAAATCAAAATGAATTAAAGTCTTAAATAGAACAGCTGAAACTCTAAAAATACTAGACAGCATAAAGGAAAAACTTCCTGATATTGGTTCGGGCAATATGTTTTTCTGATATGACTCTGACAGGACAGGCAATGAAAGCAAAAATAGACAAATGAGATCGTATCAAACTAAAATGGTTTTGCAGAACAAAAGACAAAATCAAAGAGTGAAAAGACAACCAACAATTGGAGCAAATATTTGCAAACCATACATCCGATCAAGGGTTAATATCCAATCTAAGAAACACATATAACTCAATATCAAGGAAACAATGCAAATGCAAAATAAGCAGAGGAACTAAATACATATTTCTCAAAAGAAGGCATGCAAATGGCCAACAGGTATATGAAAAAATGCTCAACATTGCTAATCATCAGGGAAATGCAAATTAAAACCACAATGAGATATTGCCCCATACCTGTTAGAATGGCTATTACCAAGAATACAGAAGATAACAAGTTTTGGAGAGGATATGGAGAAAAGGGAACTCTGGTACACTGTTAGTGGAAATGAAGATGAATAGTCATTATGAAAAACAGTACAGAGGTCCTTCAAAAATTAAAAATATAATTATCATATGATTCGGCATGATTCAGCAATCTCCCTATTGGGTATACAGGCCAAAAAAAAAAATGAAATCAGTATATCAAAGTGCAGTATCTTTGCACTCTCACATTCATTGCAATATTATTAATAGACAAGATATGGAATCAACTGATGTATCCATCAACAGAAGAACGGATAAAGAAAATACTGTATATATACACAGGGAATATTAGTCAGTCTTAAAAGGGAAGGAAATCCTATCATGAATGAATCTGGAGGACACTATGCCAAGTGAAATAAGCCAGGCACAGAAAGACAAATACCACATGATCTCACTCATATGTGAAATCTTAAAAAGTTTATCTCATATAAAGAGTAGAATGGTGGTTACCAGAAGCTGGGGCAGCTGGTGTGGGGTGGGGGAAGGTTGGGGAGATACTGGTTAAAGGATACAAAATTACAATTAGATAGAACACATAATTTTAAAAGACCTGTTGTTCAGTATGGTGACTACAGATACTAACAGTATATTGCCTTCTTGAAAATGCTGGAAGATTAAATATTAAGTGTTACTATCACAAAAATGATAACTATGTAAAGTGATGCAAATGTTAATTAGCTGGATTTAACCTTTCCATAAACATGCTCCAAGATATCAGGTTACATATCATACATACATACAATTTTATCTGTCAATTTAAATAAATGAATCTGGAAAAGACGTGAACAGGAAGGATAACCCACAATCTTAGAATAGTAATTTTCTCTGGGGAGAAAGAAAATGACCTGATAGAATGAGTGATCTCACTGTTTTTTGTAATGATATTCTAAAAATAAACAAAAGATCTGGTGAAAAAAAATGAAAAAACTACTATCTGATACCACACATCCCATATTATTATCATGTATGTTTTTGACGTTCATATGCATGTAACAGGAATAACATTGATTTTGGAATAATAAAAAAAGTGCTGTGTTCAAATGATAACTCTAAAACATTATATCTAACCCAAACTTGAATTTAAACTTGGTGATCTTCATTTTTCTTATTTTGAAATGCTGATACTGAAATTTTGAAATTACAATTATTCTTGGATTTTAATAAAAATGCAGAGTTCTCTATTTCTCTAGTATCTCTTGATCAATCTTTACTTAGATTCTGACCTGGATTTTTTGGAACCTCCTCATTTTTGACCATATGTTAAATAATGGATTTTTTAAAAAATACCCAGTAATTACTCTTATTATCTCAACATATACTTTCTCATTGTCTCTTCCACTTTAAAAAATTTAATTGTAATATAATCAGAGGCAATCATCAAATGTTTATCATCAGTCCATACCTTTCCTCCCTCTCCTCTAAAAGTCATTAATATGCATAACAGGCTTAATGAGGTCACCACTTGAAAATCTTGTTGGCATTGCAAACCCAGTATGTACAAACCCTAATTGCCAGTCTGTTCCTCGTTACTCCACTTCAGGATTCATTTCTTTAGTTCAGTAAATAGTACCATTAAATGTCTAGTTGCACAAACCACAGATTCATGAATCATGCTTAATAACTACACCTTCTTATAACTTAGGCCCAAAATATCCTCAAAATTCCACCAATTTTTCCTGTAAAATATCTCTAAATTCCATGTGGTTTCCTCTGTCACTACCACTATACCCTAAGGAATTACTGTCATCATTCTTACAAACATCAGAACAGGATACAACAGGACAGAACAGTATAGCACAGAATAGAATAGAATCTTTACTTCTTTTTTGGATCCCTTTTTACTTTTTATCCATTTTTATCAGTCATTCCTATACATCAATAATAGACAAACAGAGAGCCAAATCATGAGTGAACTCGCAATCACAATTGCTACAAAGAGAATAACATACTTAGGAATACAACTTACAAGAGATATGAAGAACCTCTTCAAGGATAACTACAAACCACTGCTTAAGGAAATAAGACAGGACACAAACAGATGGAAAAACATTGCATGCTCATGGATAGGAAGAAACAATATCAGGAAAATGGCCATACTGTCCAAAGTAATTTGTAGATTCAATGCTATCCATATCAAGCTACCATTGACTTTCTTCACAGAATTAGAAAAAACTACTTTAAATTTTATATGGAACCAAAAAAGAGCTCATATATCCAAGACAATCCTAAGTAAAAAGAACAAATCTGGAGGCATCACCCCACCTGACTTCAAACCATAATACAAGGCTACAGTATTGGTACCAGTACACACCATGATACTGGAACCAAAACAGAGATATAGACCAATGGAACAGAACAGAGGCCCCAGAAATAACACAACACATCTACAACCATCTGATCTTTGACATACCTGACAAAAACAAGCAATGGGGGGAAGGACTTCCTATTTAATAAATGGTGTTGGCTATCATATGCAGAAAACTGAAATTGGACCACTTCCTTACAGCTTATACAAAAATAACTCCAGATGGATTAAAGACTTAAACATCAGACCTAAAACCACCAAAACCCTAGAAGAAAACCTAGGCAATATCATTCAGGACATAGGCATGAGCAAAGACTTTATGACTAAAACACCAAAAGCAATGGCAATAAAAGCCCAAATTGACAAATGGGATCTAATTAAACTAAAGAGCTTCTACACAGCAAAACAAAGTATCATCAGAGTGAACAGGCAACCTACAGAATAGGAGAAAAATTTTGCAATCTATCTATCTTACAAAGCACTAATATCCAGAATCTACAAAGAGCTTAAACAAGTTTACCTGAAAAAAACAAATAACCTCATCAAAAAGTGGGCAAAGGATATGAACAGACACTTCTCAAAAGAAGACATTTATGTGGCCAACACACACATGAAAAAAAGCTTGTCATCATTGGTCATTAGAGAAACGCAAATCAAAACCACAATGAGATACCATCTCACACCAGTTAGAATGGTGATCATTAAAAAGTCAGGAAACAACAGATGCTGGGGAAGATGTGCAGAAATAGGAATGCTTTTACACTGTTGGTGGGAGTGTAAATTATTTCAACCACTGTGGAAAACAATGTGGCAATTCCTCAATGATCTAGAACTAGTAGTATCATTTGAACCAACAATCCCATTACTGGGTATATACCGAAAGGATTATAAATCATTCCACTTTTATAAAGACACATGCACACACGTGTTTACTGAAGCATTGTTCACGATAGCAAAGACTTGGAACCAACCCAAATGTCCATGAATGATAGACTGAATAAAGAAAATGTGGTATATTTACACCATGAAATACTATGCAGCCATAAAAAAGATAAGTTTATGTCCTTTATAGGGACATGGATGAAGCTGGAAATCATCATTCTCAGAAAACTAACACAAGAACAGAAAACCAAACACTGCATGTTCTCACTCATAATCAGGAGTTGAAAAATGAGAATACATGGACATAGGGAAGGGAACATCACATACCAGGACCTGTCAGTGGCTGGAGGGTTAGGGGAGGGATAGCATTAGGAGAAATACCTAATGTAGATTGCAGGTTGATGGATGCAGCAAACCACCATGGCATGTGTATCTGTGTAACAAACCTGCATGTTTTGCCCTTGTACCCCCGACCTTAAAGTATAATTTTTTAAAAACGTATGTAATACACAGTTTTTCAAATGGTCGAGATTCAATACATACAACTTTTAATTTTGAGATTACAGCTTTCCTAGCTTTGTATGAAGGACTAATTCCTTTTCCCAACCAATTCAAGCAGCTATATATACAGTGAAAATAACTTTTCCCAGCACTAAGTCATTGAAGGTACCAATGAAGCCCAGAGTAGGGCTTCCAGCAAAGTGGAGACTGTGACAAGAACAATGAATGAATCTAAAGGGACTGTGTGGCACTTCAGTAACAAGAAGCAAGATTGTGTCTGAGGGGCAGTGACAACAAGGAAAGTGGGCGCTGGGGACAAGAAACCACTAGAATTAGCACAGCTTACAATAGTATGCCTTTCAACATACGGGCTAAGATTTTTTTCATCTTAGCTGACTGTCTGGACTTACGAGCTATATTTCTCCTTCTACCACAGGGACTGGTTTCACAGCCATGGTTCCTTTGGCCATTACCTAGTAATTCTCATTGGATTTCTTTTGTCACTGGTTCATAAAGATTTCCTAACTCTTTCCTAAAGAAAACATGCAATCCTTTCGAACTCTTCTAAGACTATGGTTTTTGTAAAAATAAATAATGGTAATAATGTAAAATTATAATGATACTTGCACAATTAACCTAAGATATATAACGTCTTTACGTGACAACTAAGAACGCAGAGGTCACACACATCTGCCAGTAAGCAATAGGTGTATTTAAGTAACAATCATTACAGATGTCTGAATGAAGATTCAGTGGCAACTGAAACTGCTTTCAGTTTCTCTACTTTTGCTTTCTTAGAATTTCATCCCAGTGTCTAGAGGAAGAGTTGTGAAAGTGAGTTGTCCTAAAGCTGTGGACAAGAACTGGAACTGGTTAGGGATGTAGACATCATGCAGATGCGTGGGAGGAATGATCCAAAATACACTTTACCTTTGCTACATTAATGTCAGCATCCTGCCACTGTAGCTGTCACAGTATGATAATCTAATCTCAAAGTAGGAAGCAGGTAAGAGTTCAGGGTAAGAGGGCAGTGAGCAAAAGAGACCATAAAAGATATAATTTAAAGTCATTTTAAATAAAAAGGAATTTTATATTTTCTGAGTGTCTTAGTCTTCTTCTTTTTTGTTCTTGTTGTTTGGTCTTTCTGAGACAGGGTCTCACTTCAGTGCCCAGGATGACGGGCAGTGGTGCAATCATGGCTCATTCCAGCCTGGAATTCCCAGGCTTAAGTGATCCTCCCACCTCAGCCTCTCAAATAGCTAGGATTACAAGCACACACGACCACACTTGGCTATTTTTTGTATTTTTTGTAGATGGGATTTTTGTCACGTTGCCCAGTCTTGTCTCAAACTCCTGGGCTGAAGTTATCTTTCCATCTTGGCTTCCCAAAGTGTTGGGATTACAGATGTAAGCCACCATGCCCTGTTGTCTCTTTAGCAGAGCCTTAGCCAAATATTTGCATTTAGGTAGTTTATATGAGACTTCACCCAAGGAAGCAATAAAGAAAGAGCTGAGATAGGGAGAAAAGAAACATGTATTACTGAGTACACCATGGTAGGCAACCACTATGCTTTATGGCAGGGCCTCTAAGAAATTTGCAGGATATCTCCATGTATGATCCATCAGACTGATGGGAAGTTAAGAATTTCCCCTAGTTAACTGCCTCCCATTTACAATCTGTGCTTTTGCATATGCTCAGCCTCTACATGGCTTCCTCCAGAAAAGGCCCTGAGGCAGAAAAATGGGACATCAGGTGCAGACCCATGATGGAGTGGTCCACTGTTAATGACACCTAGAAGCTTCTATCACAACTGTAGCTGAACAGAGAGATGAGCCAAGAGGATGTGACTCCAGCTAGGCTGAGCTTCCCTAAATATGGAATTGTATGTAATGAGAATGCCAAAAGACTGTGAGGTAATAGAAATACAGTCCAATTTTATTTGTTTATTTAACCTATATTTCTCGAGATCTGTTATTTGTCAGACACCATTGTTTGGAAATAACACAAGATGGGCAAGCTCCTACTTTCTTGGAGTTCATAAGGCAATGGGCACAGTGGAGATGGATGACAGCAATTAAGTCACAGTGGAATAAATGTCATAGTAAGGGCCATATAGAGTATAAATGAAACACAGGAGGAATTGGCAGGCACTGAAATGGGTGACACATGGTTGCTTGGAGGAATGATATCTAAACTAAGCATGAAAATTTAGTTGGAATTACATAAGCAGTCACAGAGTGCAATACTTTTCAGTTAGGATTAAAAAAAGCTTTCTAATTCCTACATAACCATTTATATAGAAGTGTTTTATATTTTGTATCCAGCTTTGAAGTGAACTTAGACCAATTTACTCCAGAGCTTAATATGCACTCAACGCTTAATATATGTTAACTTTTTTATCACCACATCATCATCATCATCATCATCGTCATCGTCATCAACATCATTGGTATCTTTTTAGTTTCTGCATGGTTTTCTTCACAAAAGGCCCTGAAGCGAAAAATAGCACCATCAGGTGCAAAGCTATGATGAAATGGGCCATTGTCAGTAAGACTCAGAAAATCCCCCAAAACGCCAATATCCCAGAATCCCTTTGCTAGTGGGATGTCCTAAGAAAATTGAGAGGTAAGAGTTAGCAGTCATGGAGATTGATAAGGGCCCAAGAACTCTGGGAAAATAATGCAATGACATGCATCTGGTGACTTAATTTTTCATAAGAAGATACTATAGGCCGGGCACAGTGGCTCATGCCTGTAATTCCAGCACTTTGGCAGGCTGAGGCAGGTGGATCATCTAAGGTCGGGAGATTGAGACCAACTTGGCCAACATGGTGAAACCCCATCTCTAGTAAAAATGCAAAAATTAGCTGGGTGTGATGGTGGGCACCTGTAATCCTAGCTATTCAGGAGGCTGAGGGATGAGAATCGCTTGAACCTGGGAGGCAGAGGTTGCAGTGAGCCAAGATTGCGCCACTGCACTCCATCCTGGGTGATAGAGTGAGACTTAGTCTAAAAAAAAAAAAATTTTTTTAAAGATACTATAATATATCCAAATGCATTATTGAAGAATAGCCAAGAGTCCAGGGTTCATCATCAGGGAGGTCGTGTTTCAGGTGAGTCTCCATTTTTATAAGCTTTGTGATTTTAACAATAAAGTCTCGATATATTTCAATTTCTGAAACTGCAAGATGGTTCTATTAATTATATCCGGTTCACATAGTAGTTATAAGAGTTAAAAAATATCATTCAGGTACAACATTTAACATACTGCCTGAATCATCCTTAGTTGTAAATAAATCTTAATTATTATTTCCTCTGTTTTTAAATACTCAAGTGAGGTGATGACTCAATCAAACAACTAAAAATATTTTAAAGGATGGTATTTTTCTCTGCTATTATATAAGACTGACCCTCTATTCTAAAAGTTATAACATTAACTATTTTTCCTGAAAATTGCTTTCAATAATTTTTATTTTCTCGGTTTTGTTTTTTTTGAGACAGGGTCTTGCTCTGCTGCCCAGGCTGGAATGCTGTTTTGTTATCCTTGCTCGCTGCAGCCTAAAACTCCTAGGCTGAATCAATCCTCCCATCTCAGCCTCCCAAGTAGTTAGCACTACAGGCATGCTTCACCACGCCCAGCTAATTTATTTTTTATTTTTTGTAGAGACAAATTCTCACTATGTTTTCTAGGCTCCTCTGGAACTCCTGGGCTCAAACTATCCTTCTGCCTTGGCCTCCCAAAGTGCTGAGATTATAGCTGTGAGCCACCGTAGGTGGCCAGTAATTCTCATTCTCTTCGTGTTTGTTTAACTTTTAAGCACTTTAGACATCCGTAAAATTGAATTTGATGTGAGCTTCTCAGATTGAAGCAATTCACAATGTGACAGAAGTAGGTACATTCAGTTAGATTTGACCAAAAATATAATCACAGTGCTTAGGCATTCGTCCTGAGGCAAAATTAGTCACTCACTCTGATCACATCAAGAATGACCTTCCCAGATTACAGATAGCACACATTGTGTTCCTTGGTGCTAAAAGGTACACTGGAAATCAGGCAGCAAAATCAAATGATAATGCCAATTCTACTCTCTACTGCCATTGTTGGGGGGTTTTGTCATCAGCGTATACACGCTTAAAGAGAAGGGTACAAATGTGCTTATTAGATAACAGACTATGTGAGCACAGGACAGTCATTTAACTTTCACGTTACTCTGATATCAGAAAAAATGGTTTGGCCAATTTATTCATTATAGACCACAGATGACTTTGATATTTATTTCCAAATAAAATTGCTCCTCATGTCCTACTTTCCAGTTCTGCTCTTAGCAAACCTTGCCTGAGCAGTTTCATCACAATAAATAAGTTAACACAGCTCAATTTAGACCATGTCATTGTCCTGTTCAAACTCCTTAACAACTTCCTGAAATAAAATGCTTATCATTCAGGCTGGCATTCACAGTCCTTCAGAATCTGACCATACCCCATCTGCCATTCTTCTCTTCTTACCCCTCATATTATAATTAATATTTTATATCTTTCACGTTGCACTGCCTTATGATGTCTCAAATATGTTATTTAATTTCACACCTTTCCAGCTTTTCACACACAGTTTATTTCCAAAAAGAACTTTGAACCTTAACTTTCTCTGTCTATAAACAGTCTGCTGATTTTTGCAAGCATACCTGAAAGGTAACCTTCTCCACATAAGTTGTGCTGACTGCTTTAGGCAAACAAACAAACAAAAATAACCCTGCTGTTCCCTCAACACTGTGCCTATATCTTTTTATTACAGCATGAACATTTGCCCTGTATAACCGAATTTTGTGCATTTCAGTCTATATCTTTCACTTGCTTGTAAACTGTTGATATTAAAGGCCATATCTGCTTGCTTTTATAAGCACTAGCTCTGCCATGTAGCGTGATGCTTTGCACACAGTAGGCACTCCAACAGCAATAAAATGTTTGCTAAAATAAGCTCATTTAAAATTAAATGTCAGTTCAGATGATCTTCAGCTGAATACATTTAAATATTTACACATATTGAAAGGGATCATCTGAGATGGAATTGTACATTGGTGAATTCCTTCTGGCTTAAAGCAATTAGCAGCCCTTCCTTGTCCAAGCAGGATACTAACCTTGCAAAAAGAAACTCTGCCCCCAGGGCACTGGCATCCAGACAGACTTTTCTGCATCCATTGCAGACAGACCTTTACAGACTTTAGCCAGCAGAAGATTCCTGGCTATTATCATCTTGAAACATCTAAACATATAAATTTACGCTTTTATAAAAAGAGTTACTAAAAATGTTTACAGACAATGTGTCTAAATGGCCTTTTGTTAATTACGTGGGTTGCAGAAAAACACATTTTGTTCTCTGAGTTTGATTTTACATCACTCATATTCTCATATTCATCTTAGTCAATAGAAGGTTTCTCACACACACACAAAAAATCTTATTAACGAGGTGTCAGTAAAACCAATACTGTGGTGCTTAGAATAAGAAGAGAATATTCTTTCATTTCCTAACAAAAGTTGTAATAAAATTTAGGCACCTGAGCTTTACCTAAAATGTAGGATAGAAAAGAGGGATCAGAAGTTCCATTTCAGACTTTAAAATCTTTGTGTACCCAGATCATTTGTAATGTATCACAATAACATTTTTACTAATATTAAACTACCAAGGTTTCCAAATGATATCTCTTTTAATACCAAGAAACAATACTATTACCAAATCATTTACCTTGAATTTCAAGGGGAAAAATGCTGGTGTGTTTACACACAAAGAATTGTATAAAAAAAACTCTTTACTTCTTCATAAAAAGTACTGAGATACAAGTCTTCTGAAATGATTTCATTCTTTTCAGGAGACTACTTAGGTATGCACAATCAAATTACCAGAAAATTGTTGAATATATACATTGTCGATATAATTATTTCATATGGAATTAAAAATAGTTTTTGATTCTTAGTTTATATGGTTGTCCCACAAAGTACAATGGGGTTATGATCTCATAAACACATCATGAATGGAAAATAATGTAAGTCAAAAACACACTTAATACACCTCACCTACTAAACATCATAGCCTAGCCCACCCTACCTTAAACATGCTCAGAAAACTTAATGTTAGCTTACAGTTGGGCAACATTATTTACCACAAAGCCTATTTTATAATAAAGAGTTGATTAGCTCATGTAACTTACTGAATACTGTATTGAAAGTGGAAAAACAATGATTGTACAGGTACTCAAAATATGCTTCCTAATGAAAGCATATCACTTTCATACCATCATAAAGTTGAAAAATTGTCAGTCAGGGACTATCTGTATAGTGTTAAAAAGGTGAAAAATTGTATTACAAAATAATGTAAGTAATGCATAAAGGAATAAATTACATATGCTAGAAATACTATATATGAACTTAAACATATATATACATATATATATATAGATATAGATATAGAGAGAGAGACAGAGAGAGAGTGAGAGAGACAGAGAGCGAGACAGAGAGAGAGAAAGTCAGAGAGAAAGAGCTGAATTAAATGAAATAGCACACTTAGGACATCTGGGCTACTTTGGTCAGTGCCTCCCTATGATATTGACCTACAGTCAATAGGTAGGCAGTGACCAAAATGAACAAACAACAACAAACAGAATAAGAGGAGAAAGAAGGAGGGAAAAGCAACACAGAGTGTTTGTAAAAATAAATTTTATCTTCAAGTAAATTACCACTACTTTGGGAACATTTATTAACTCTATCCTTTCAAAATGAGAGCTTTATGAAGACTGGGAAAACAAATATTCTATTTTTTGCATCGCTAACACCAAATATAGTAGCAGATAATAAACCACTGTCATATAAATAGATAAACAAATTATTTCATTTACAGGCCCTCTCTATTACACTTGCTTTGATCTTATTATATGCCTGGCCTAACTAATCTACAATGTCAAGTTTGGATTCTATCCTACCCAACATGTTCTTTAATTCCACGCTACAGATTGGAGCAAGGATATATGTGGACATTTCCACTTAGACTGGAGGATAGACTTCAAATTAGTTTCCTGTAACTAGTCAATACACCTCCAAATATAGTAGATGATTACCTCAGTTTGATTTTCCTCTGTTACTTAGTTTCTATTCTAACACTAAAAATCTTTATGTAATCATCAATTTCTGCTGATACTTAGATATAAACAATCTCACTAGTGATTTATACTTTCCATCACTATAGGCCTTCTTGTTTCATTGAATTTGATGATCATTTATCAAAAGTTCCAAAGAAAGAAAAATAATGCAGACAACATATTGTTAAGAAGTAGAATCAGGTACCTGCTTGCTACAGTGCACTGACCATCATTTTTATAGTATTTTAAAATAGTTTTTTTTTTTAAATCAATAAGCATTTTGCATTGTTACTGTTTAAAAAATGCTTTAAAAATATTATTTTTTCATACATAATAACTATATTCTAAGCATAATAGCATTTGTTATGGGAAAGCCAAGGAAATATTAGACAGTTTAACCTTTAAGGTTCTTGCAATATATTGCATATAAAAGACTAATTTTTGTGGCAAAATAAACAAACAACATAAAACAGAATACATTATTTGAAACAAGTATCATAAAAATTCTAAAAGAAAATGAAGAAGATAAATAGACATTAATTAAAATAATCTTTCAGGAGGTTGTTTTAAGTGTGCAATATGTACTGATTAATGAATTAAATAAAGTTATTAATATGTATGAGAAGCTGAGATTAAAATAGTAAGAGAAAAAAATCATATATTACCATCCTCCCTGGAGATTATTACTTAATGAGAGTGATAAATTTTAATAAAACAGCATACAGATAAAGCCAAATTCACAAGTATATTACCTACTAAAAAGGACAGTGACCTGGTGCTATATTACAGAATGTCATAGGATTGTGACATAGGAATATCTAACAGGTTTTCATAAAAAGTATAACGGTGTCATACACTGTTATCTGACTGACATCTTTGTTTCACCTTCTTTCCCCTTTCTTTACCTCTACAGTCAAGACTTCTTTGGGAGTTAGATTTTCTTGAAACTAGACTCTCTTGTCCAGCTGATAGTTTCAGTTAATGAACTGAGAAGTGTTAGAATTCTAGACTTAAACTGAAGTTAAATTGACACAAGTTATTCTTTTCTAACATCTATAACATAGATGTGATTCCTTATGCTACAACAGCTATTTTTGCCTCCTCCTTGAGATAAACATACACACATAAATACACATTCTCTCTCTCATACACAGACACACATACACACATACAATATCTCAGGGATGGCAAGATGTAAAAAAATTCTAGCTTTGAGTATACTGTTTATCCCCTAATCAGTCCCATATGACCTACTTCCAGATCTTGTTATATGAGATTTTTGAATGGCTCAATTGTGTAAGGCACTACTGAGTTTCTATTATGCACAGTCTAAAACTTTGATTCACTGATGACACACTGATAATGAAGATGATGGCTAAAGGGTGAGTACAAGTCAGCTAAACAAATTGGGTAAAACTGAATACTCCCAGCAGGGGGTATTTCTGCTTAAAAGTAAAGCTTTTTCAAATAATCATTTGGCTTTCAATAGCATCCCAATCTTGCTTATAGCACAGTAATTAATATGTATTAAAATAACTATTTTATTATTAAATTTATAATTTTAGAAGATATTGTTTGAAGCCTAAATTTGAAGAAATGAAACAAACTTTAAAAAAAAACTATGAAAATTATAGTGAATGCCCTATAGCAAGCATGTACATAGTTCTACCTGTTACACATGTTATTTGCACAACTATGCAATATGTGTTTAGGTCCTGAAGACGGGGAAATAATATGGCAAATCTGAAAAGCTTATACTCAGGGATGATGAGTACAGAGAGTAAAAGAACAATAATGTAAATTTACAGGTGAAATGGGAAGGTTGCAAGCCAAGAATTTTCCTGAAAGCTACATTAAAAGTTTGTTCTTCTTTGTGAGAAAAATAATACGTCAACATGATCTTTTAGCCTAAGGAATGACAGTGGCAGATTTACACTTTATAAAGATTAATCAGGCTGCAATATAGATTGCTTGTGATTTTTCACATTTATTTTGTATTCTGAGACTGCTGAAGTTGCTTATCAGTTTAAGGAGATTTTGGGCTGAGACTATGGAATTTTTAAAATATACAATCATGCCATCTGCAAACAGAGATAATCTGACTTCCTTTCTTCCTATTTGACTATCTTTTATTTCTTTCTCTTGCCTGATTGCCCTGACCAGAACTTCCAATACTATGTTGAAGTTAGGAGTGGTGAGAGAGGGAATCCTTGCCTCGTGCAGATTTTAAAGGGAATCCTTCCAGCTTTTGCCCATTCAGTATGATATTGGCTGTGGATTTGTCATAAATAGCTCTTACTATTGTGAGATACATTCCATCAATATCTATTTTATTGAGAGTTTTAAGCACGAAGGGGTGTTAAATTTTATTGAAGGCCTTTTCTGCATCTATGGAGGTAATCATGTGGTTTTTGTCATTTGCTCTGTTTATGTGATGGATTATGTTTATTTATTTGCAGATGTTGAACCAGCCTTGCATCCCAGGGATGAAGCCAATGTGATCATGTCGGATATGTTTTTTGATGTGCTGCTGGATTCGGTTTACCAGTATTTTATTGAGGATTTTTGCATCGATGTTAATTAGGAATATTGGCCTAAAATTTTCCTTTTTTGTTGTGTTTCTGCCAAGTTTTGGTATCAGGATGATGCTTGCCTCATAACGTAAGTAAGAGGGGCGTCATTCTTTTTCTATTGTTTGGAATATTTTCAGAAGAAATGGTACCAGCTCCTCTTTGCACCTCCGGTAGAATTTGGCTGTGAATCTGTCTGGTCCTGAACATTTTGGTTTGATAGGCTATTAACTACTGCCTCAATTTTAGAACTTGTTATTGGTCCATTCAGGGATTCCGCTTCTTCCTGGTTTAGACTTGGTAGGGTGTATGTGTCCAGGAATTTATCCATTTCTTCCCGATTTCCTAGTTAATTGTGTAGACGTGTTTATAGTATTCTCTGATGGTAGTCTGTATTTCTGTGGGATCACTGGTGAGATCCCCTTTATCATTTTTTATGGCATCTATTTGATTCTTCACTCTTTTCTTCTTTATGAGTCTGGCTAACAATCTATTTTTTTGATCTCCACCAAAAAAAAAAAAAAAAAAAAAAAAACAGTTCCTGGATTCATTGACTTTTTGAAGGGTTTTTTGCAGAGTGGGGACCAATTTCTCCTTCTCTATCTCCTTCAGTTCTTCTCTGATCTTAGTTATTCCTTGTCTTCTGTTAGGTTTTGAATTTGTTTGCTCTCGCTTCCCTAGTTCTTTTAATTGTGCGGTTAGGGTGTCGATTTGATGCTATAAATTTCCTTTGAAACACTGCTTTAGCTGTGTCCCAGAGATTTTAGGACATTGTGTCTTTTTTCTTATTGGTTACAAAGAACTTATTTATTTCTGCCTTCATTTTGGATGGAGAATGAGTTTGAAGAATTGACAGAAGGCTTCAGAAGGTGGGTAATAACAAACTCCTGCCAGCTAAAGCAGCATGTTCTAATCCAATGCAAGGAAACTAAAAACCTTGAAAAAAGGTTAGAGGAATTGCTAACTAGAATAACCAGTTTTGAGAAGAACATAAATAACCTGATGGAGCTGAAAAACACAGCACAAGAACTTCATGAAGCATACACAAGTATCAATAGCTGAATTGATCAAGCAGAAGAAAGGATATGAGATTGAAGTTCAACTTAATGAAATAAAGTATGAAGAGAAAATAGAATGAAAAGGAAAGAATAAAGCTTCCAAGAAATGTAGAACTATGTGAAAAGACCATACCGACATTTTATTGGTGTACCCGAAAGTGATGGGGAGAATGGAACCAAGTTGGAAAACACTCTTCAGGATATTACCCAGGAGAACTTCCCTAACCTAGCAAGACAGACCAACACTCAAATTCAGGAAATATCGAGAACACCACAAAGATACTCCTCAAGAAGAGTAACCCCAAGACATATAATCGTCAGATTCACCAAGGTTGAAATGAAGAAAAAAATGTTAAGGCCAGCCAGAGAGAAAGGTCGGGTTACCCACAAAGGGAATCCCATCAGACTAACGGTGGATCTCTCTGTAGAAACCCTACAAGTCAGTAGAGAGTGGCGACCAATATTCAACATTCTTAAAGCAAAGAATTTTCAACCCAGAATTTCATATCCAGCCAAACTAAGCTTCATAAGCAAAAGAGAAATAAAATCCTTTATAGAAAAGCAAATGCTGAGAGATTTTGTCACCACCAGGCCTGCCTTATAAGAACTCCTTAAGGAAGCACTAAAACATGTAAAGGAACACCTGGTACCAGCCACTGCAAAAAACATACAAAATTGTAAAGACCATCGACACTGTGAAGAAACTGTATCAACTGACAAACAAAATAACCAACTAGGATCATAATGACAGGATCAAATTCACACATAAGAATATTAACCTTAAATGTAAATAGGTTAAATGCCCCAATTAAAAGACACAGACTGGCAAATTGGATAAAGAGTCAAGAACCAATGATGTGCTGTATTCAGGGGACCCATCTCACATGCAAAAATACATATAGGCTCAAAATAAAGGGATGGAGGTAGATTTACCAAGCAAATGGAAAGAAAAAAACAAAAGGCAAGGGTTGCAATCCTAGTCTCTGATAAAACAGACTTGAAACCAACAAATATCCAAAAAGACAAAGAAGGGCATTACATAACAGTAAAGGCATCAATGCAACAAGAAGAGCTAACTATCCTAAATATATATGCACCCAATACAGGAGCACCCAGATTCATAAAACAAGTTCTTAGAGACCTACAAAGAGACTTAGACTTCCACACAATAATAGTGGTAGACTTTAATACCCCACTGTCCATATTAGACAGACCAATGAGACAGAATATTAACAAGGATATTCAGATCTGGACCAAGCAGACCTAAAAGACATCAACAGACTTCTCCACCCCAAATCCACAGAATATACATTCTTCTTAGCACGACACTGGACTTATTCTAAAACTGACCACATAATTGGAAGTAAAACACTCCTCAGCAAATGCTAAAAAACAGAAATCATAACAAACAGCCTCTCGTACCACAGTGCAATCAAAATGGAACTCAGGATTAAGTAACTCACTCAAAACCACACAGCTACATGGAAAATGAACAATCTGCTCCTGAGTGACTACTGGGTAAATAGATACTTTTTCTCAGAGCATTTAGTTACATCATGAAAACAACTTTGTAAGTATTTTCCAATTTTCTAAATAAAATTTAAATAACTAAAGGTTTTATTGCTAATTTAAGGCAGAGAAAGCCATAAAATTTACACACATTAAGAGGCTAAAAAAAAAAAGTGTCAATGTCTTTGGAGCTTATTTACCAAATGCAAAAAAAGAAAACAAACAAACAAAAAAAAACAATGTTTTCTGGAAAATAAGTACAAAAAATTCACAGTAAAATTTTTACAGCCAAAAATGACAAATTAATTAACAGGTATTTAATCTCATCTATGTTGAATTAGCGGCCTATCTCTATGAATGTCTCTTTATTTAACACTGTTCTGTACTGATTTGTTTTAGGCAAATGACCCCACTGTGTATATATGTATATGTGTTTCTGTAAAAATTAATTAGCAAAGTTAAAGAGAGAGACGGTGCTAGAGTTGGAGCTGGATGAGGAGAAAAGGAGAGGAAGCAAGACAGACAGAGTTTGAAAACAACCAAGAAGGGAAAACAAAGATGTTAGGAAATAAAGCATATATGATATTGAATGGTGAGGCCAGGCACAATGGTTCCAGCCTGTAATCCCAGCACTTTGGGAGGCCAGTGCAGGCGGATCACCTGAGGTCAGGAGTTGGAGACTAGCCTGGCCAATGGGGCAAAAACCCATCTCTACTAAAAATACAAAAATTAGCTGGACATGGGGATGGACTCCTGTAATCCCAACTGCTCAGAAGGCTGAGGCAGGAGAATTGCTTGAACATGGAAGATGGAGGCTGCAGTAAGCAGAGATCATCCTGCTGCACTCCAGCCTGGGAGACAGAGGAGCAAGAGTCTGTCTCAAAAAATAATAGTAATTTTAAAAAATTACATTGAATGGTATATTATTAAAGGATGACAGAGAAAAGAGCACGGAGAGAAGATTCAGAGAATCTTATTTTGGAAAAATAAAAACAAATATAAATCCAAATATCGTTTTTATACATGTAATTAAAATTCAGAATAAATGTTCTGAGATTCATGTTTCATATTAACTGAGAGGAAATAACAAATTCTATTTATTTATAAAGAATCATTTTTGAATTAACACTAATTGTTCATCATGTTTCGAACACTATCTCTTCCATATTTGAAAAGATTAAACTCTAAAATTTGTTTATAAATCTATGCTTTCTTAAGTACAAAGTGACTAAAAAAAGATGTATTTGGTGTTTCCCTAAACTGAAATGTGCCAGTTTCACAGAATTTTCAAATCAGAAATGTTAATCTCTCCTTATTTATTTATAATTTATAGGAGTTTTCTAATGAGTAATTATTATCTACATTAAAATATATCCACTTCTCAAAAATTATTTTTATCTTTTTCTTAATAGCTTTTTAATTTACTTCCATTTTTTCCTTTCAGCTTCTGTTTCTAATAAGAATTGTATATGGTGTTTATTTGATCTTCTCTGTGTTTGCTTTTTTAAATTAGTTTTCAATTTTGAATTTTTTTTATCTCTTTTCTGAATACTGACAGTTCTAATTTTTAATAATGCATGTCTTCGTTTATCTCATTTCTAACTTGCTAATTCTCATTTGTGCTGTATTTATAGCCTTAACTGTTTTCTTATTTCAGCTTGTTTGAAATGCAGTATTAGTTTAAAATTACAGTTAATTACATGAGCAAGTTTGTGACTTCATTTTAAGAAAGATTTATAGATTCATTATTGTCTTTTTTACTGGTTTTTTATTTTTACAAATTTCATAAGGAAAATACAGGCCCAACTCCTGACCTTATGGATATTAAAGAACAGTAGACCTAGGAGAAGCATATTGCAGCTTCTAAGATCTTTAGCACATAACTGATTATTCCAAATGATAAGTTTTCGTTCTTTTCTCTTTTCTGAATATCATTTAATGCTAGCAATTATCTTTCTGTCTCAGCCATTCTGATATTAGACATCTTTTCCTCAACTAAACAGCAACTCCTCCTTTTCCTTCGTTTCACATGGAATTAAACCATCAATTAACACTCAACATTCCCACCTGATGGTAGTTCATCAATATTATCCGACCACAGACCACCATGCTAAGTGGTAAGTGACATGCTTTGGTAAGGGTCTCTATAAATCTTCTTCAAAGTTCTTTGAAAAATTGTGTAACTTCTAATTGGTCAAAAATTAAATGGAAGGTAAATTATTGGAAAAACATATTTTAATGAAAGGCATTATTTGTCATTACAGTAAATACAGAAGTACTATACACACATACATAGATATTACATAATATATATATTTTAAAATACTATACACACATACATATATGTTATATACATAATTCTATTTCTATTTACCAGTTTTACTCAAACTTGAACAATATATGGGTCATTTTAACAAAATAAAATCGTATTTTTCCTAAATAGTGATGAATTATATTTATTTTAACATTAATGTCATATGTATAAATTTTAAACACCTTTTGCAGAGTGTTTATTCAGCTATAAAAATCAAAATAAATATATAAGGGAATCATAATCACCATGGAAACAACTATCAAAGTAATTTTTGTTTTTATTTTTACTACAACCCATAAAAGCTAAATACATCATGGTCTATGATTGTTTGGCTGCAAGCCATACTATTTCAACTAGAAACTATAAGAGCTCAACATGTTAGATCTCTGAGTAAAGCAATTGCTGACATATATCTGTCAGCTTCATAAACAATTGATAAAATATAAAGGATAAATTTTGAATGCTAACTACAGGTATACAGGGAGTCAACATTTACCCAGAAAGCAAAATATTAAAATGAGCTATTCTGAATGATAAACTGTTGTTGAGGATTTGGAAACTAAATCAATATAAAATATTTTCTTTGAAATATGAGCTCATTTCAGTAAAGCAGCAGTAGTGTGTGTGAATGCCCGTGTGATATGTGCATGTACTATAAGGGAGCTTTTAAACTGATGTTATTTAGCATTTTGAAATTCTAATGCATGGCAGATCCTCTCACAAAAAGAAAAAATAATATCAATGACAGGGAGATCCTGTTTTGTCTAACAACTAGGCCACATTTTGTTTTTTTCCAAAGAGGATCAGTTGAACAATTTGTAAATAGTACAAATCCCTGTAAAATTGCTTTTGTTCTTTTTAAGACTCTTCTATTAGCAAGCCAATGATAATAATCACCTCTTAAGGATGATTAATAATTTAAGAATATAAAACAAAACAGAACAATAAAAAAAGCTTCAGCAAACATATGGGTTATTTTCTTTGCCCTTTTGTTTGTTTTCTCTTTTTTTTTTTTTCATATTTTCCAAGAATAACCTATGGAATCCATGATATCAATGTATTTCCTGAAAATGTGATACAGAAATGTAGTGCTTTCAACTATCTGTCACTTTAAATCAATTTTTAGAGAGAAAAATAGTGAACATGAGGAACTGAGCAAAATTTTTATTTTACCATCAATAAACTCGGCCATATTGATCTTACTCAAAGTCAAAGTACATATTTTAGAACAATACCAAAAAAGTGACGAATCACATAGTAAATTTTGAAGAGAAAATAATATAAAATACTATTTTTGTCAAAAATATTGTGTAAACAAAGTATACACATATATATGTAATCTATTTCTGTTCACCAGTTTTCCTTAAATGTAAACACTGTATGGGTCATTTTAACAAAATAAAATCACATTATTTCCTGAATAGTGACAAATTATATTTATTTTAACATTAAGATCATATGTATAAATTTTTAACACCTTTTACAGAGTGTTTATTCAGCTATAAAATAAATTTACAAATGGATCACAAACAAAACCACCAAAGCATGTAAAATTCTAATTAACAATATTTTAGCATGGTGTATGATTACTTGCAAATAAATCATAATTTTGGACATACATTTTAAAAATGTTCATCATCTGTTATGATTTTTAATCTTTTCTTATCTTTTTGACTTCAATAATATTGGACTTTTATTCTTTTTACAGGATTCTAGGGCATTGCAACATAAAATTAATAATGGTAAGTTTATGGTTGCTAGGTAAAAATAAGTCAGACTTCAAACTTAACCAAAATCCCTTTAACAACTTACTGCCTCTTTTAAGGGCATGTGATTTAATAACACTGAAGCTGTATTTTCCACTTAATATAATGTCATGAAAAGTTCAGTGTTAATAAAAATGTATATTAAATAGATACCTAATCCAAATTTTCTCTTAGAAACAAAAGATCTATTGCATATGTTACATTAACTTTGTAGGAAAATATAACAAACTGATACATCTAGGTGTGTGATAAAGTTTCAAGAACTGTACTAAATCAAAATGTAAATAAGTGCTGTTATTTTTAAAAATAAGCTTTATTTAAGCTTTACTGAGGTATAATTTTCATAAAATACAACTCACCAATTGTAAGTATACAATTTAATATGTTTGAACTTTATAGTTGTTCAAATACCAAAATAATTATAAGATGTTTCAATTACCACAAAAAACAATTCCACTGTGCCCTTCTGCAGTCAGCTTTATATTTTGCTCTTATCTTCTGGCAATCTCTGATCTGTGTTCTGTCATAATAGTTTGCCTTTCTTAGAATTTAACACACATTAAATCAAACATATGTAGTGGTTTGTATATGGCTTCTTTCACGTAACTTAATAAAGATTCATTCCTGTTATTGCCTGTTTTTTGTTCTTTTTCTTCCCTTTCCTTTTTGCTGAATAGTAATCCATTCTATAACACAATTTGTTTCTCCATTCACCTGTTGATGACTATTTACATTCTTTTCAGTTTTGATGGCTAAGAATAAAGCTGTTATGCACATATGCATAAACAGCTTTGTGTGAACATATTTTTTTCTGGCTCTTACGGTATGTTAACTTTACAAAAACATGCAAAGTGTTGTCAAAGTGGGTGTAGCAGTAGGCACTCCCACCAAAAACATGAGAGTTCCCCTTCTCTATTATCTTATCATCTCCTGGTATTGTGAATTCTTTTGTATTTTTAATTTTAGACAATCTGGTGGATGAATAAAAAATTCGGAGTGACTTTAATTTCATGAGAAATGATGTCCACATTTTCCTGATATTTGTAAATGTTCTTTAGTAAAATTTGAACTCAAATATGTACCCATTTTTATGATTGGGTTTGTGTTTTCTTAATATGGAGACAGTTTTTATATATTCTGAAAGTATTTTTTACCAGATACACATTTTGCAAATATAGTCTGCATTTGTGGCTTGACATTTACTCTTCTTTTTTTCTGAGACTGAGTTTCACTCTTGTCACCCAGGCTGGAGTGCAATGGCATGATCTCGGCTCAGTGCAACCTCCACCTTCTGGGTTCAAGTGATTCTCCTGCATCAGTCTCTGGAGTGGCTGGGACTTCAAGCATACACCTCTACACTTGGCTAATTTTTTTTTTTTTTTTTGTATTTTTAGTAGAGATGAGGTTTCACCATTTTGGCCAGGCTGGTTTCCTGACCTCAGGTGATCCACCTGCCTCAGCTTCCCAAAGTGTTGGGATTACAGGGGTGAGCCACAGCCCCCGGTTGTCATTTACTCTTAACAGTGCCATTTTAAGAACAAAGTTTTAAATTTTAACAAAATACCATGTATTAATTTTTTTCTGGTAAATTCTTCATTTTGTCGCCTAAGAAAACTTCGCTTTTTTGGAAGTTTTGTGATTTTGGCTCTTACTTTTCTGTCCGTGGTCCTTTCTAGTTAGTTTTTTGTTCCTAGAGTAAGAGAAGGGTTCAGTGCCTTCCAATTGAGCTAAAAACCATCTGTTGATTATTTGTTTCTCTTTGCATTACCTTGAACAATAATATCAACAGAAATATACACCTGAGAAAATTTCTGAATTCTTTTTTCTCTTCTCCTCTGTGTCAAAACCAAACTGTCTCAATTATGGTAGGTTTTTTTTTTTTTTTTTTAGACTAAGTCAAATCCTATACTTGGTTACTCTTATTCCAAATGGTTCTGGTTAGTTTAGTTCTGAGAACTAAGCTCTGATTTTTCATCCTGCCCAAATTCCTATCTTAAGGGGTCCAGGGAGTTATGCCCTACAAACCATACATTCTCATCAGATGGGTTTTATTTGACCCTGTATATTGTGACTTGCTTTCCAGTCTCACTCTGGCATAGCAAGGAAGAAAATCAAAATGTTTTACCCTAAAATATATTTCCTGGCCATACCTTGAAATTGCCCTGCGAAGTCTCTTGTGGGAAAAATCCACATTCTATATCCCTTTTCTGCTTTGTTTCTCCCCGCCTCCCACCTCCCCCCCTTTAACAACAACAAAAAGGTTTCACTTTTTCTTTTTTTGTCTTTATGACTTAAAAAAAATAATTTCTCAGATAGCATAGGCTAGGACCTACAATGCAACAGTGAATAGAAGTGCTGAAAGTGGATACTGTTACCTTGACTCTGATATTTGGGATAAAAAAAAATCAGTATTCAACTTTATATTATAATGAGTTATAAAAAGTTAGCAGTTTTTAAAATATATGCCTGTTATCAGTTTGAAAAAGTTATCTATTATAATTAATTTGTTGAGAGTTCTTACCATAAATTTGTATTAACTTTTGTCAATCTGTTTTCTGTGTATGTTGTGATGATCACATGGACTTTTCTTAGTTTGGTAATAAGCATTGTGAAATATATTGACTGATTTGCAATTGTTAGATATAGCGAACTTCCGGTCTATATCAGTATGTTCAGCTCTCTTATTCTTCTCTATTTTAAAATTTAACTTCTTTGTAGTTTCAGTAAACAACCTTTTCCACTAGTTCTCATCGGTAGTTCACATCTGTTCCCCCAGTCCCCTGCTCCATCCTGACTTATCCCGGTCACCTGCTCTGGTTACCTGCTCCAGCCACCTGCTTTGACCCCCGGCTAACTACTCTTACCAGACCATAACTGTCCTTCCCACCAAACTACCCATGCAGCCACCCCAGCTCGCACCCCTGCTCCCTTTAAAACAGTCAAATGGGATTAATCTAGATGGTAGGTCTAACCCTAGCCAATAGGGGAATGACACAGCAGCAGGGATGACCTCTGTCAGGAATAAGTACCACTTTCCCTCCCTTGTCCAGGTGTGCACGCGCCATTGTTTCATCTTTGAGCTGCACCCTTCTACAGAAGTAAATTGCCTTGCAGAGGAAGTTTATATTTGAGTACTACTTCTTTTGAGACATTGAAAATTTTACATATGACACAACATTAAACCAATTTTGCATTCCTAGAGTAGTTACTATTACTATTTGATACTCATATATCATCTTACTTATTTTTTATTAATTGCTAGATATGATGTTTTAAAATGTTACTATATGTTTACCTAAGCTCATGTGAGGTATTAGCTTATAGTTTTCTTCTAATGGCTTTGCCTAGTATTACTGTCAGAATAAAGTGGGTCTCATAAGATGAGTTAGGAAATATTTCCTACTCATTTTTTCCAAAAACTTTGTATAAAATTTATAATAGCACTTCCTTAAATATTTATTATGTCTTCATTTGTATTATTTATTTTTTAAATATTTAGAATTAGCATATAAAGCCATTGTGTTTTGAGATTTTCTTTTTGAGATTTTTAACAGCAAATAAATTTAATTGATACAGTTGTTCAGACTATTTTTAAATGAACTTTGATAACACATGCCTTTCAAGGAATTAGCTCATTTCATCTACACCATCAAATTTAATGTCATACTGTTATTTATAATATATTGTCATTATATTTTTAACTTCTGTAAGACATGTTTTCATTTCTGACATTGGTAATTTTAATTTCTTACTTTTTTCTTGGCCATTGAGTTATAGGTTTACAAATTTGATCTTTTCAAAGAACCATCGTTTGATTTCATTTTATCTATTGGTCTTTCTGATTTTTATTTTCTTATTTTTATAAGCTATGTTTATTATTTTTTCTTCTACTTTTTTTTAAATTTAACTCACTCCTGTTCTCCAGTTTTAAAGGGAAAGCTAATTTTTTCTTATTTTTCAATACAGGAATTTTTTACTACACACATCCCTTAAAGCATTGCTTTTGCTTCATTAGACACAGTTTGATATATTTTTCTTTTCCTTTCATTTTACTTAACATATTTTCTAATATACATCCTAATTACTCCTTTGACCCATCTTCTTTTAATAGTATGCTTTTTAATTTTCAAAAATTTGGGGATTTTAGAGTTTTTCAAAACTTTGGAGATTTCAGTTCTAAAGTTTAGAGATTTTAGATCTTCTGATTTGTGTGATTTCTGACACCAGTTAGCTATCATTTTTATAACTGTTATTCTGTATGTCTTTTTTTCTGTTTCTGATAAGTTTTATTTATCATTTATTCTCAGCAATTTGCTTATGATGCACTTTGCTAGAGTTCTATATACTTATTTTGTGTCTCAATGACCGAGCATCTTGTACTTGTAGATTTACAGTTTTATATTCCTTCAAATATATTTGTAATCCTCTTCTTATAGAAGTACAGAAATGTGTGTTAGTTTGCTGATATTTCTCCATATGTCACAGGATGCGCTACTGAACTTTTAAAACATTTTTGTCCTTTATTTCAGATATGTTGTTTTTCGTATTCAATTTTATACATTTTTTCTTCTGGAATATTCTTCTTTTAATCTCATCCAATATATACTTTTTCAGATATATTTTTCATTTCCAGCATTTTCAGTTTTTAGAAACTATTTTTCATATCACAGTGCTTAGGTTTTCCTCTATATTTTTTAGCATATAGAATATATATATTTCTTGAACAAATAGAATATATTTATAATGATTCTACTAGTTTTTTAAATCTTTTGTTTGCTAAATTCATCCTCTGTATGATTTTTGTGTCTGTTTCTATTAGTTGTCCTTTGATGAGTAGTCATATGCTCCCGCTTTCTCATGTCTTAGTTCATTTATGTTGCTATAGCAGAATACCATAGACTGGATAATATCTAAAGAATAAAAATTTACTTTCTCAGAGCTCTGGAGGCCGGAAAATTCAAGATCAAAGCACTGGCAGATTTGTTTTTGGTGAAGTCTGATCTTTGTATTAAGATGGCACCTTGAATGCTATGTCCCCCAGATGGAAGGGATTCTGTGTCCTTGTACAGCAGGAGAGTGAAAAAACAAAAGAACTCTCTTCATTAAGCCCCATTATAAGAGCACCTAATTCCTTTCATGATTACTGAGTCCTAATGGCCTAATCATCTGTTAAAGATCCCACCTCTTAATACAGCAACACCTGAATTCTGGAAGAGACACATTTAAACCAAGCAACAGGACTGGTAATATTTGTTTGGATGCTAGACATTATAAAATTTACACTGTTATTTGCTTGATTGTGTTGTGTTTTTTTAGAGAGAGTTAGATTTTGTTCTGGCACAAAGCTAAGTGACTTCTAATTAGTTAGATATCTGTGAGGCTTGCTTTTTAAAGCTTTGTTAGGGTAGGTATACATTAGGCTACTTAGGCAAAGTTCTTTTGAAGACTAATGAATGTTTCCCTAGTTGGAATTTCTTCCCCTCTGACTGGTGGAAATATACAATATTTCTACTTTTCTGTTTACTCTAGAAATTGCTCTGCCTATTTTTTCATGTGTGTGTGTTTGTGTGTGTGTGTGTATGTCACCCCACCTGGCCTAGAACAGTTACCACTTATCCACACACATGTCAATATACTCAGTCAAAGACTAAAGAGTATATTCACACAGATACCTGGAGCTTTCCTATGCAAGTCCCTTTTCTTGTGTATTCTACACCACAAATTTTAGCATCTCTGCCCTTTGGAATCTTGGAGTCTCCTCAACTCAGACATGGTGAGAGTGTAAATTAGTTCAACCACTGTGGAAGAAAAAGTGGCAATTTTTCAAGGATCTAGAAACAGAAATACCATTTGACCCAGCAATCCCATTACTGGGTATATACCCAAAGGATTATAAATCATTCTATTATAAAGACATATGTACACGTATGTTTATTGCAGCACTGTTTACAATAGCAAAGACTTGGAACCAATCCAAATGTCCATCAATGACAGAGTGGATAAAGAAAATGTGGCACATATACACAATGGAATACTATGCAGCCATAGAAAAGGATGAATTCATGCCCCTTGCAGGGACATGGATGAAGCTGGAAACTATCATTCGCAGCAAACTGACACACAGAAAATGAAACACCGCATGTTCTCACTCATAAGTGGGTGTTGAACAATGAGAACACATGGATACAGGGAGGGGAACATCACACACTGGGGACTGCCGGGGTGTGGCGAGTCTAGGGTAGGGATAGCAGGGGGTGGAAGGACTGGAGAGGGATAACATTAGGAGAAATACCTAACGTAGATGATAGAGGGATGGATGCAGCAAACCACCGTGGCATGTGTATACCTACATAACAAACTTGCACAATCTGCACATTTACCCCAGAATTTAAAGTATAAGAAAAAACAAATTCATTTCTTTCTGGGTTTCACTTTTTTGTGCTTATTCTGGAAACTGCCTTTAGACAATCAGCTGGTGCTTTCTTCAGGGTCATTTTGTTTCCCTGTTTTTTCCTAGGAATCAAATTCCTCTGCCACTTGTTTTCTAACGTATGAAAATCATTTGTTTCATCTATTTGTCTATGTTTTTAAAAGACAGGAAGTTAAGTATTTTCCCTTTTACTTTATCTCATCTTATTGTTTGATTGGCTGCCTACAATTTTATATTTGCTTTTTGAACTAATACAAAGCTTTGTTCGCACAGTGTACAATGTTTTCCAGCCCTGAGTTAGTATAAGTTTGATTATAGACACACACATCTGAGAAATCGTATAGATATAGTATCACTCCACAATGTAATGGTCTATGTCATGCAGAGTATTGATTATGTAAATACACAAAATTTTAAAACCTGGAAAAACTTCATGGAGCCTGTATTAGTCTGTTCTCATGCTGCTGATAAAGACGTACCCGAGACTGGTCAATTTACAAAAGAAAGAAGTTTAATGGACTTATAGTTCCACATGGCTGAGGCCTCACAATCATGGTAGAAAGCAAAAAGGAGCAAGTCGCATCTTACATGAATGGCAGCAGGCAAAGAGAGAGAAGTTGTGCAGGAAAACTCCTCTTTATAAAACCATCAGATCTCATGAGACTTATTCACTATCACAAGAACAGCATAGGAAATACTTGTCTCCGTGATTCAATTACTTCTCACTGGGTCCCTCCCATAACACATGGGAATTCAATATGAGAATTGGGTTGAGAAACAGCAAAACCATGTAAAAGCTCCAAGAATATTTCTGTTGGGTAGTGAAGGGGAAGGGAAGAAGATGACTATTTCATTAGGTGCTTTTCAACGGTAAACATAAAAACATTAATTTGAGAGAGATTTTTCAAAGAAATACTGAATCTCAATGGAAGAAATTGTTACGTTATACCTATTAATATGAAACAATTAAAATATAGTTTACCCTAACTTGTCATTAAGGCTATTATCATAATTTTGACACTGAATTACTTACTTTCAGGATAGACAGGATATAATGAAGAGATCTATTCTCAGAACAATGTTTCTTGCTTCCCAAGAATCAATATTCTTTACGTGAATAATTATATTTTTGCAATCATTTCTGAGTATATATATTCTCCTGAAGATTTTTGGTAAAATAAAAGTAATTATTTGGTTTTAGAAGGGGCAAAAATATATCAAAAGACAACTTTCAGTAAAATATTCAAATATGGTACCCTTTCCTTCACTCTCTAATGCAGGATTTTATAAGATTCTGTAAGATAAAAATTTATCCCATGGAAAAAGTGATGTAAAAATAATGCAAAGAAATAATAGGAAAGAGCTATTGTGCAAATAATATCAATCAGTTAAATGAGGTTTTTTTCAAGAACAATTTTCTTTCCTAGGCTTTGCGTTTTCAAAATCAGGAGAAACGATGTGTAATGTTTTTTAGGTAGAATAGAGAGTTGCAGCAAGTTAACAAAAATGGGTCATTTAAACAGCAAATAAAATTTTCTAAATCAAATAAATCAGCATGTTAGCCTAAATCATTAAGAAATAAGTTATGATTTATAATTAGATATACCATGGAGCCTAACATTATCACACAGTTTGAATAGAGTTATAAGTCAACAACTACAAATTATTAAAATTTATATAAAAATTTCTACTTGCTATATGACAACATAAACAATGTTTGCTTCTCTGTCAAAATGACCACAATTGCTCTTTGAGGATACACAAGGCAAGCTCAGTTATATTCAGCTTGGAACTCAGGATATTGCTTATCATAATGACAATGATGCAGAATCTCCTTTCTGGGTCCATGACCCTGAGTGTCAGCTAATAACCCTGCAATGAAAGATTGCACTAATAAATACATAAAGTGACTTCTGTGCTCCAAAGTACTCTCTTGATGTGTGACACTTGGCAGTATATTATTAAAGAATTATTGTACCAGTGATGTACTGAAATAGAACATCACCAGAAAGTCATTCCCTGGGTGATGTATTACACCTTCTCAGGGTCTTGGAGACCTAAGAATGCATTTCAGAAGCCAGACCATGGGCCTATTTGAAGAATAAAATGGATTTTTTTCCTAATAATTTTAAGATTGCAATGAGTATCTATGATAGCTGTAATCTCAGGCAATCCAAACTCATAAATAATACATTTTGCTTGATATGTATATTATATATCATATATCCTATGTGTGATTATTGATGTGATTATGGTCCAGGAGATTTATATAAGAAGTATATATGAATGCAGGAAAAAGAGTTTTCATAGCAGTTCAGGTTTACCATGAGGGAGACACGATACGGTGTAGAATTTTTAACTTCAAAATAAGTTTTGAAACTTCTCTTCCCAAACCTTACAGCCTTACATATTTATTTTGAGGGTAAAATTAAGAATAGCACAGAACAAATAAGGACAAATTTGAGCAATTTTGTACGCTTAGCAAAATATGAGATACATGAAGATTGCGAATTCTGTCTGGGCTTCTCCACAGCTGCTCAGATATAACACTATTATAGAGTCTGGATTTTTTTTGTGCCAAGATAGCCAGAGTGTAATAAATTCAGTCAAACTGAATACTCTGATTAAAATGGGTTCATCAGAATCTGTGAATATAGGTGTAGGCTGTATCCTGCGTGCAAATGCTTGGTGAAGGTTTAGTGGTGGCAGGCAGACCTCGAAATCTAGCCCATCCTCTGCTCTACGAGTTTCTGATATGAGGATCCAGCTTAGAAGTTAAGACATTTTCTAGTTTTTATAAATGAGGGTGATTTTTGGTTTTTGACTCCCCCAGAAGGAGTATTGTTTTATAATTTTAACAGGAAGCCAATCATCCCCTTACCTCTATGTTTTTCCATACTTTCTATGTTTATTAATTTCATATATACAGCCATGAACTCTATTTTGAGCTGTAGCTTGGGTATTTGCCTGCGGGGGCCATTAAATTCGTGGAGAAGGGAAAAAACACAATGGTTATTTGCACTGGTAAAAAGCATTCAACATCTAATTTAACCTCCTTTTTTTCTTAAGACTCATATTATTCAGTAACCACTTAGGAGTCAGAAAAGATTTGGATGTCTCAGTTCCTAACCTGAAAAATTGTCTACATCTTCCCACATATCTATTACACTACTTCTTATGTGACTTTCCTCTAACCTTTATGATCCTTGAATTTCTGATGACTATCTAAATTGGTTTATTTTCCTTTTCAGCTTACCTTAATACATGCCCTGTTTTAGAAGCCTGGATTCCCTAGGTGAACTGAACAAGGCCCTTGGTTCATAACGTAACTGGAGTAGCTACAGCCGGATTCCCTGGTTCCCACACCCGGAGTTAAACCCCGGGCTGCCTGGGTGAAAACCAGTTCTAACCGCTAGGCCACAAGAGAAGCAGAGTAGCTGCAGCCGGATCTTAGGCTCTTGGCCTTCCTAATCCCGAAGAATCGGGAAACAGGCCTTGGCGGCGCGGTGAGCCTTACAGCTCAAATAGAACTCGTGGAACCAAAGACTGTGCAATAGCGCGATTCATCCGGAAGAGTGAAAGGACAACTTCCACGCCCGTAGAAGGGGACCAGGAGGCTTGGGCTTTTACTTCTGAGTTATTCCCCCACTGGATTAATTGATCTTTGAGTCCTTTACCGGATTGGCTCCTGTTTCACAACCCTGAGTCACAGAGCCCACACCTCCAAGGGCCAGACACCGGAAAACGGAAGACAAAGCCCCTACCTAGCCTGCCAGAGACAGGAAGGTGGGAACAAAGGGCCCTAGCGGGCCAGAGGTGGGAAAGCAGAAACAAAGGCCCCTAGTGGGCCAGAGGCGGGAAGTCCCTCTAACACAGTTCCTCAGTAACTGTGTTTAGACTCAAGTGTCATTGCTTCTCATCTTAGGAAAATCTAGGACGGTATTCCAAACTTAAAAAATTTCAATACATCACGCGGCTGTGTCAAAGTGGCACAGAACTTAGAGCTGGAGTTTGGTATAGAGGCTCCTTATTTGCAGTACTCCTCTATTTGGATCAAAACAGGGCTGATAGATGCCTACAGAGGATGCAGGGAGACTGTAGCGGCAAGAGATTGTTAAGGACTGGGAAAACCGATATTATTTTCTTTTACCAAGAGTATAAACACATTTTAATATTTTTAAAACTACTGTAATTGTTCCAGTGCATGTGGGCTGGATATCGGCCAACCTGGAACTGTGTTAGTTTTTCTATACCAGATCCTTCTCCTATGTATAGTTTACTTCTATTCTATTTATTTGCTGACATTCATCACTCTTTCATTTTCTTAACTTAGAAAAAATCTTAATTCCTCTTATAAGTAAAAATTGGGAGCCAATTTATTTATTTTTGTAAACTTTTTTAGATTTTTCATAAATTAATTTGGATTTTCTCTTACACAGTGGAAGAGCCCTAATACACATTCTACCCACTGAAGAATTTGATCTGGATTATATATTTTATCTTTTATATTCCAATTTCTCCCTGTACATTTATTTTTCTTTTCTGTACCATCGTTTGCATCTTAAAAATTTCCTGTATCCTTTCCAAGATCCAGAGGGGTAGCAAGCAGATTTTGTGCATGAGTCATAATTTGCTGACACCAAGAATAAATTATGGGGACATGCAGCTAAAAGTAGGCAAGTTAGAAAGGTAGAATTATAGTCCACGTGACAAGTAGTAAGAACTGGTCATTACATTCCCTAGAATAGAATGTAATGTCTAAACTAGATACAGCAAACTATGACCCATGACCTAAGTTTGTTCCTTGCCTGCTTTTATAAATAAAATATTATGGAACGCAGCCATCCCTACTCATTTATATATCATATTTGGTTATCATTGTACTATAATGGCCAGGTTGAGTAGCTTTGATAGAAACCACATGGCTTTCACATTCTTAAAGATTCACTACCTGGTCTTTTCTAGGAAGCATGCCAGCCCCTGGTCTCTCCCTAAGTTTTTCAATACTTTCTCCATCTACCAATTTCTTATACATAGCCATCAACTCAACTTTGAGCTTCAGACTTCAGTATAAAACTCCTTATTTTATGATTCTATCTAGATATCTCATGAACATTTCAAACGTTGAATAAATGAATTAAAAAAGCTACACTCTAATGTTTTCTCTGCCCAATCTCAAGCCTGTTTTCAACAAAATAGTCTTTTATAACTTAAAAAATAATATATAAATGCAGTGATTATAATGTTCTCTATGTCCAGGAGTCAGCTTAAATATCACTTTCTCCATGAGCTCACCATAACTATTACATTAAGATTAAAGACCTTTTTCTGGCAATATCTTGCTGCTTTTATAAATGTTTTCATTGTTAGGTATTTCATATTCTCATTTTCACTCTTCTTCTATTTTTTTCCTGGCTAGACTATGAGCCCCAAGAGTAAAGGAAATCTATTTAAGGTATATATAGATTATGCTATAATAGTAAATACTTAATAAATATCTGTTGCACATATAAATATTGCTCAAAATTATGCCATCTTTTAAAACATATTATTCAGCAGCTACTTATTCTTTTCACTGATGGTTTTTAAAGAGTTGTATTTGAATTAAATCGTTTCTGTTTATAGTAAATATACCCTTGGGAAGTCTAAGCATTAGTTACATAAAAACATAGGAAGTTTTATCAGCATAAATCATCCACATTGAAGCAAATTATTTAGAAGGAAATTATATAGTTTCTGAAACAATAATCACATAACTTTAAACAGTTATGACAAGTTTTCTTGTTAAATAATAAAACAGCTTACAAGTATGATGGTCTATATATTTTGCCTTGTAGTCTTTAGAAAACTGAACTACAGATATTCCTCAATTTATGGTAGGCCTATGTTCCAGTAAATCCATTGGAAGTTGAAAATGTATTTAATACATCTAATCTAATATTATGCCTTAGCCTAGCCTATCTTAAATGTACTAGAACACTTACATTAGCCTACAACTGTGGAAAAGTTCTTGGCAACACAGCATACTGTATAGTATCAATTGTTTACCCTGGGAACTGAGGCTCAATACTGCTGACTATCATTGCAACAACACAGCATACCATAAATCATTAGGCTGAGAAAATACCAAAATTTAAAATTCAAGTATGGTTTCTACTGACAGAGTATTGTTTTGGGACCATTGTAGAGTCCAAAAATCGTATTAGGTTGGTGCAAAAGTAACTGCCAGTTTTGCCATGAGCTACTGAAAGAAAGAGCTCAGTCAGATAACTTTAGCTCTTTTTCTCATTTCTATTACCTACTTTTAAAAGTATTTCTAGGATGCATGCTAAACAATAATATTTGCACACACTCAAATAAACATGGCATTAAAGTTTAACATCAGGAATTTGGAAACATAGTAGTAAACATAAATATTATGATAGAAGATATGATTGCAAAAGGAATAAATGTGGGTTTATGAAAGTCATGTCAGTCCTTGACAGATGTATATTTAAATATTGTTTTCTGTTGTGGCAGGATAAGATACATTAAGAATAGATTATAATTCAATAAATTTCTTTTCTCAGTGGTTTTTAATCCCATGTTTCAAAATTACATTTTCATCTCAAGTTCCCTAATTTGGCAAATTTACCATGCAAAATGAAAATGGATTATTATAATAACAAAATACTTTCTGCGATCATTAATGCCAGTATTAAAAATAATTCACTGTAAATCTAAAATCTTGTACAAGTGAAATAAAAATATTTTAAATTATTATTTGCATTTGAAAAAACGGTATTGTGTTGGTGATGAATAAAACTATCTTAAACATTATTGGGATTAGAATTATAAAGATTAATATGACATATTGGATGACTTCTAACAAAAAAGATGGAGCCCCAAAAATATTTATTTTTGTTGAAAAAAAATCTTCATTTACCAGCAAATTCTTACTTCAATGTTTGGTTATTTGAAAAACAACATAAAACATCATCTCCTTTGCTTAACAGCATTTGATTTTGATTATCCCTTCTAAAACCTTGACTATTTTTACAAAATACATATATTTGAACAGCGATGTGACATAATCATTTTGATGCAAAAAATAAACTAAGGGTATTTGACATTCAGAAACGTTGGCATTAGTAATTTTAGTAGTTATATATTAAGTCATTAAATATTTACTATGCACCAGGTACTATGCTTGACATGAATCACAAAAGTAAAATACCTGACAAATCAGCAGTCATCTGACTTAAGAGCAGAGCAAGGAAAACAGACACTGTACAAAAAGTTGCAAAAACTCATTTATTTATGTGATAACAGAGCATTTTTTTTTGTTAAAATTTCAAAATTCTTCTGCATTTTTAGATCTTAAAAAGTCACACATATATTTTCATACATCAAGATTTTTAGTGAGTTATTAGTATGACTTATCTTTATTAAAAGCAAAGATGACAAAGAACAAAATGCATGCCTCATTAGAGAATTTATAATTTACATAGTATCACATTCAAATGTCTTTCACCTTGTTCTAGCTTTTCTACTCTAATTAGATCTGAGTTATTCACATTAACTCTGTGTTGATGCTCTGTAATCACCATCTCAATCTTTCTCTAAAGCTAAGCAAGTAGGCTTTATATCCTGCTTCTTCCCTATATTTTCGTATGTTCTCGGAAAGAGGTTGTATACGCCTAAATTTAAGAAATTTTACCTGACGAGGTGGTTGAGTCATTGCTTTTCTAATGAAATCAAGAGCCAAAGGGAAAAGCAATGATCCTGTAAAACCACATTAAGGCTGTATTGCTGCAACTTTCTTGTATTTTGAGGATACAAGTGTCCCACAGATCGTATTACCATACCAATAGTTTTCCCAGAAGAAAAACAAAGTTAAAGTAGGCCATCATTGGTGAGACATTATTCAAGGCAATATATTTTACATGCCCTCTTAAACTAACAAAAAGGAGAATGTCAACTCATCCAGACATCTGAATTAATTTTGATATGGAAAAAGATATCAGAAGAACGTTGGAATAAACTTCTTTCATAAATTCCAAAACAACACAAATAGGTAGAACTTTGTGTTCATACTGAAAATCAAGAGAACCGTCAGTAATTAAATCTAGGAGTTGCCTCGAGGAGTTGTCAAGCTGATCTAAGATTAATAAAATATTTTTAGATTGTCTAGGTTCACAAAATAGGCTAATATTTGAAGAGACTATCCTGATTCCAGCAGATGGCTGTGAGCAAAAAAAAAAATGGGAATGACATCAAATGTGGTATGACTTGAGCTGCCTAAAAAAAAAACAAATACCATTGACTGAGTAGCTTAAACAACAAAAATTTGGTTTTCACAATTTTAGATGCTAGAAGTCTAAGATCAGGGAGCCAGCAAGGTTGGGTTCTGATGAGAGCTCACTACCTGGCTTAGTCCTTTTCTGGCTACTCTGTGTGCCCTCAAGGTTTTTTCTCAATGTATGCATGTGAAGAGAAAGTTCTCTCTCTTTTTATTTTCTTATTAAGCCACCAAGGCTGGTACAGTGGCTCACACCTGTAATCCCAGCACTTTGGGAGGCCCAGGTGGGTAAAATATTTGAGGCCACGAGTTTGAGACCAGCTTGGCCAATATGGTGAAACCCTGTTTCTACAAAAAATAGAAAAATTAGCCAGGCACGTTAGTGCATGCCTATAAACCCAGCTATGTGAGAGGCTGAGTCACAAGAATAGCTTGAACCTGGGAGGTAGAGATTGCAGTGAGCCAGATTGCACCACTACACTCCAGCCTGGGAGAGTCTGTCTCAAATAAATAAATAAATAAAAACAAAAATAAATAAAGCCACCAAGACTATAAGATTAGGACCCCACATTTATAACCTCATTTAACCTTATTCATTAAAGGCTCATCTCTAATACAGTACTGTGGGATTAATGGCTTTAACATAGTATACTTTTGAGGATAAACAATTCAGCAGAGTGAATTCTAGCATCAGAACCCCCAAAATTGTGTTATTATATGCAAATATTCCAATGGCCCAAAAAGCTTAACTTACTCTATATCAACTCTAAAGTCTAAACTCCAAAGTCATCTAAACAACACCTAAATTAGACATTGGAGAAATTTGAGGTACAATTCATCTTGATGCAGAATTCTTCTCCAGCTGTGAACCGTGAAACCAGCTATGTGCTTCTAAAATAAATTATGTACTTCTAAAATACAATGGTGGACAGACCTAGGATGGACATTCTCATTCCCAAAGAAATAAGTCAGAAGGAAGAAAGAGGTGACAGTTCCCAAGCAAGTCAGAAACCTAGCAAGGCAAATTCCATTACATCTGAAGCCTCAAATGTAATTTTCTTTGGTTTGATGCTCTGCCCCTTAAGACCAGTGTCACCCCCATGAGAGAAATGGCAGTGTCTCCTCCATAAAACAAGGCAGGAGTCACACCCATGCAACTCTGGCAGACCAGTGTCCCACACCCAAGGCTCTGTCAAGTAGTCAAAACCTCAAAGCTTCAGGTAGAGCCTGTCTGGCCTCTTGAAACCAAGGTGTTGGCCCTGATAGTCTCTGAATTGCCCATGGGCACACTTTTTCCTCTACTTAAAAAATATCCATGTTTGTAGCTAAATAACTCCATCACCTTATCCTTCAAATTCCAGAGGTCTGATAACCTTTATTCGTATTATCCCATTTTCATCCACTTCAGTTTAAACTGACAGTGTTTTTGTTGATATAACTCCATTAGTTCTTTATTGAGTGATAGTCCAACCACACCTTTGGGGTTCTCTTCAAAACATGCTTTCTTTTTTTCCTCCCACCATAAAATTAGGCTGAGAATTTACCAACGCTTTAAATTCTGATTCCCTTTTTTCTTAGCAATTCTTTCTTCAGTTCATATCTCTCCATTTACATTTTTCCCTATACGCAGTCAGAAAGAACCAAGCCACTCTTTCAATACATTGCTGAAAAAAATCTCCTCATCTAAATATCTGATTTCATTGCTAGCCTGTTCTGTCTTTCCAAAAATACTAGAAAAAAGTTCAACCAAGTTCTCTGCTATGTATTTTTAATAAGGATCACTTTTGTTTCCATTTATTATCATGTGTGACTCATTTTTATCTGAGATCTCCGTGGAATCACCCTTAAAATTCATATTTCTAACGTGGACCTCAAAACTCTCTCAGCCTTCACCCATTTTCCCGTTTCCAAAGCTGCTTTCACATGTTTACATCTTTGTTATGACAACATTCCACTTCTCAGTGCCAAAATCTGAATTAGGGCTCTCCAGAGAAATGGAACCACTAAGGGGTGTGTGTGTGTGTGTGTGTGCGCGTGTGTGTATGAATAAAGAAATTTACTATCAGAAATTGGCTCATGTGATTATGGAGGCTGAGAAGTCTCAAGATCTGAAGTTGACAAGCTGAAGACCCCGGAATGCCAGTGTTTAGCTCTATTCCACGCCTGAAGACCTGAGAACCAGCAGATACAATGGTGTAAGTGGTAGCCCAAAAACAGAGAGCGTTCCTTTGGGATCCAAGGAATGCTGAAGTTTTGATTTCAGTCTAAAGGCTACAAGAGACTAATGTTTCAGCCCCAAGCAATCAGACAGACGAAACTGCCTCTTATTATTGAGAAATTCAGCCATTTTGTTCAAACAAGGGCTTCACATTCAGAAGATGGAGGCCACCCATATTAGGGAGGACATACTGTTTCACTCAGTCTACCAATTCCAATATTCATCTCATCTAAAAGCAAATTCACAGACAAACACAGAATAATATTTGAACAAATATCTGGACATCATGTTGCTTACTCAAGTTGACACATAAAAATAACCATAATAGAATGTACTTTTTACCTTAATTTTTTTGGCTATCTTTTGCTCTTCTTTTTGTAGTTTCCTAAGGTGAAAGCTTAGGTTATAGATTTGAGATACATGTTTTTTTCCTAACAGAAGAGTTTATAGCTATGCATGTCTTCTAAGCACTGCTTTAGCTGCATGCCATACATTTTGGTATGCTGTATTTTCATTTTTATTCAGCACAAAATGTTTTCTAGTTTTTTTTGCTTGTAATTTTTTCTTTAACCCATTAATTGTTTAGGAGCTTGTTGTTTAACTTTTACATATTTGTGTATTTCCTGCTTCCTTCTTCTTGATTACTATTTTAATTCCATTTTGGACAGAGGAGATACTTTGCATGATCTCAATCATTTTAAAAATACTTGTTTTGTGATCTAGCACACTGAACTACCTGAAGAATGTTCTATGTGAAGTTGAGAAGAATACCTATTTTGCTGTTTTTGACTGGAGTATTCCATAGATGTCAGGTTATTACTCTGATACTATTCAAATTTTCAATTTTTTGGTTGATCTTCTGCCCACTTATTCTATCCATTATTGAAACCAATGTATTGAAGTATTATCATTGAATTATCTTTTTATCTATTTCTGTCAGTTTCTGCTTTACATAATTTGACGCATTGTTATTAGGTGCATATGTGTTTTTACTGGTTTTATCTACTTGATTCATCAATGTTTTATTAGTATAACATAGTCCTCTTTAATTGTATTAACCTTTGACTCATTAATATAACATAATTCTCTTTCACTGTATTAACATCTATGTTTTAAAGTGTATTTTTTTCTGATATTGTTATAGCCACACAAGTTTTCTTACAATTACTGCTGTATGGCATCTTATTTTCATCTCTTTGCTATAAACCATTTGCTTCTTTGGATTGTAAGTGTGTGACTGATAGATAACCTATAGTTGAAACTTTATTATCCAGTATGAAAACCCCTGACTTCTTGTTGAAGTGTTTAATGCATTCATATTTAAAGTTATTATTAATATAGTTGGATTTAAGTTTGCTCCTGCACTTGTATGTTTTATTGCGGCACTAATTATAAGAGCAAAGTCATGGAATCAACATAAGTGTCTATCACTGAATGATTGTATAAAGAAAATGTAGTATACGTATACCACTGAATAGCACACAGCCATAAAAAATAATGAAATCAGGTCTTTTGCAGCAACATGGATGAAGCTGGAGGCCATTAGCCTAAGTTAAATAACTTGGAAACAGAAAGTCAAATGTCACATGTTCTCGCTCACAACTGGTAGCTAAGCAATGGGTACACATGGAAATACAGAAGGGAATAGACATTGGAGACTCCAAAAGAGGGAGAGAAGGGAGAGGAATAAGGGTTGAAAAAATACCTATTGGATACAATGTTCACTATTGGAGTGATGGGTGCACTAAAAGCTCAGACTTTACCACTGTGCAATATATTCATGTAACAAAACTGCACTTGTACACCCTAAATATATAGTAAAATTAAAATGGCAAAAAAAGTCTTATGTGAGATTTCTTATGAAAATATTCCACAAGGTCAATTTTAAAATATCCTTTATGGCCAATCACTATTCATGTTGCACTTTAGGCAAATAATCAGACCAATTCATAATAAGACTAAAACTCTTCTTGTAAATAAGTTGATCTTGCAATGACTTCTTGGTAGAAATAGGAAACAAAAGAGAGAAAAGCTCTATCTCAAACAAATAAACTATAATACACTTGTTATTAGATTCTAGCTCTTATTCTTTTGGAGTTTTTATTATTTGCCTAAAATCTGAGCTAAATTCTGAATTATTTCCTAATAGTCTCAAAACTAAAGTTTTCTAAAATTCCTCTCATTTTTTCTCACTTGCAATCACTACAAATTAAAACTGTGCTTTTCTTGAAGATCTCCAAACTGAAGCTAGACAATTTAATCGACACAGCAACTTACAGAAAAACAATCTTCCTGACTTTCGATGTATGTGGGAACTACTTAGAAAGTTCATTTGAGTACCTGGAGTTAAACCACATCCAGAAAAATCTGGTTAGATTTCTATTGCAATTTGAAGACGCTTTAAAACCTCCAGAAAAACTAGCTTACAGAGTATTCTAGACATTAATCTTTGTTTTCTTTTGCTTCCAAAGATATGATATGCCTCTTATCAAATCTGTGTGCCCTCATTCTACATAGAAGCCTAGCTCTGGGAGCCCATCTGGAATGCTACCTCCTGGAATGGGACACACTGTTTCATCAAACTAATCCATTCTTGGAACTGAGAGACTGATTGAAGAAGATATGACTAAATATATTGAAATTTGTTCTTTTCTACTTATTGCAATTTGTTTTTCTTTCATTTGTGTCTGTTATCTCATAACCTCTAACTCAAATCTTTCCAAAGGTATCAACTGGACTTTAAAAATGTGAAACTTTCTGAAAGAAATTTTCAAAGGGGGAGGAATGAAGGAAGCCAAAATATTTTATGTCCTAATATACTTCTTTGACATATTTTGAGATGCTTCTCAGAGGGCCTGAAAACAGAATTAGGGCTGGAAAAAACTGTCTTTGGTAAGGGAGATTTGCATCTGTACAGAAAATCTGCAGGACTATAGAGATTGTTTAGCCACAGAGTTCGTACCCATAAATTATTTTAAAGCGGAAAACAAGTATTTGAATTAATAAGATTAGCTTAAAACACAAATTGGTATTCCACATTCCCAATGCACACTGTGTAATATTCAAGTAATTATTTTAAATGGTTATGATTATTTTTATGTTTTCAAATCATAACTGCCAATACAAATATAAAAATAAATAATGCAGTATCATTTAATTTCTCAAATTAAAGTTTCTATTCTACTTGTCATATGACAGAATGAGAAATAAATTTACTATGATACACCTTATTACTCTGTTGTAAAATAACGCTTGATTAAAAGTTTCTACCTAGAGTAGCTAGGATGTAATATCACATAACATACTGATGTCTACATAATTCCTTTGACTAGAAATGAGAGAAAAATCACTGAATAAAGATTACTAGAGAAATATAACCTGTTAGGCAGCTCTAGTTTCTTAGCTTGTTTAAGTCATGTAACACAATAATGACCCTGCTATTTCACTGAATACCATATATAAGTAGCAATTCATTCAGTTTCCCTGAAGAATGTCCCTACGTATATGGGGAATATTTTATTTTTGACAAAATGAGAAAAGTTTTGCACTGAAATACAAGACATTAAAATGTGAGAGGGCTTTTTTGGCTCTATAAGATTAACTGAAATTAATTATTATGAAAATTGAGTCATGTATGTGCCAAAATACTGACAATGGACATTTTTAAGTGTTTCTCCAAACAATTGCTAAGGAAAAAAAGAGACATATCTACACCCAACCCACTAAATAATATGCAGATTAGTTTCACTTGATAGTCATCTCTGATTCTCTCAGTAACAAATTTCAAATCCGTGCCAAACGAGACACAACCATTCCAGAAGTTCTTAACTTTGCGAGTAATTGATTTTTTATTCTCTGATCCTAATGCATTCATCTCTGATATTATATCCATCACCAATTAAACACCTGTGCGATACAATTTTGTGCTGATCCAGTATAAAAATTTCCAAAAAAGATACATTATACTTTCATGGATTATACACACTACTCCCATTAAAATTAATGGGAATTACATAGCTAATTCCCTAAGTGCCAAAATGAAAATTGCCCTATTCTATTCAATAACCCTCAAATTTTCTCATTGCCTAACTGGTATGCCAAATGCTGATAAATGGACTGTCCACCTGCTTTGAGCTCATATTAACTAAATGGGAAAGAAAAAAGATCCAGTAGGATGTCATTTGTCATATATGTATTTAAAACATTTAACAGACTACAAATATGTAAGTAAAGTTTTTGTCTGGGGATGAATTAATATTCTCAAATTAATTTTATTATGAGAAAATTCTTAAAGAAAATTTAATTCTAAGAATCGCAAAGATCACAATACTTTTCAACCAGATGATTCATAAAAATGGTAAAGATCTGAATGTTAATATGAAAGTAATGTTTGCCTTCACTGCTAGTAGGGAAGCAAAACTTTGCTGTGTTGATTATTGAGACCCATTATTTTCACCTTCTTAGACTTTACATGAAAGCGTTTTGTGACAAATACTAAAAGCTTGAATTTATAGTTTAAAAAATCAGGTTATAAGTCTTAGCGTAATAAACAACCTCAAATAATAAATAACTGTAAAGCTGAAAAGAAAATGAAGAAGCAATAAAAGAGCATCTTACCTTAAAGAAGGCAAAAAAAAATGAAAGAAAGAAGAAAGAAAGATATAACAGGCAGAACAAATTTAAAATGATTAATGTAAACCCAAACATATTAGTAGTTACATCAAATTTTTTTTTTAATTTTAATGAGCCTATTACATGCTCTGCCTGGGAAACCTATAAGGCTACAAAATATTCAAAGTAAAAGCCTAGAAAGAGTTATATCATGCAATCACTAAACAAGTGTAGCTATACTGACTTCTGGCTACATAGACTTTAAGACAATAAGCAAAACTAGAGACAAAGAAACATGCTTCTTTGTCTCTAGTTTAAGTAATAAGTGATCAATGTATTAAAATGTAACAACCCTGAATTTAAATTCCCATTTGCTTTACAGTATAGATTCAAAATGTAAGAGGCAAAAAAGAAAAAAAAATAGATAAATGTTATGTATAGTCAGTATTTTCAGAGAGCCTTTTAACTTTACGGTTTTTTAAAAAATCATAAACCTAACTTATGTAGCACATTGCATTAAAAACTGGATAAACTATAGAAAATCTATTTTCCTCTAAAACATTTGCCAAAATTGACCATGTTCTGTGCCAGAAAATATATAGACTGAGTGATAATCAAGATGTTGCATGTCACAACTTGTAGACTTTGCTAAAGTCATAAAGGGAGACTTGTAGATAGAAAGGCACGTTATTTCAATAGAGAAACTGAACATTATTATTTGCCCTCATGGAGCCTACATTTTTCTAGATGTAAAAAGAGAAAGAAAAAAAAACTATCAAATAAACAAACAAGTACCTTAAATCTATTGTATGTAGCTTGTGTTAATTTCTGTAGAGAAAATTAAAGAAAGATATGGGAAGAGTCACACATTAAGCACTACAATTTTCAGCACCTTATTCAGATTAAGTTTCCATGTGATGTAACATTGTGCCAAATGTGACAGAAGAAAGTGATTGGAACTTTTACAAGAAAAATGTTCTCCAAGCAGAGAGAGAATGAAGAGTAGATATCCTAGAACGGATACTTTCTTGGAGTATTGAATAAACAGCAAAGAGCCACTGTATTGGTGTGGAATCAGAGAGAGTAGAAAATCTTGGTCAAAGAATGAGCAGTAATAGAGTTCAGATTTGAAGAAGCATTTTGGCTATTTTAGGAACTCCAGGAGGTAGAAAAGCAACTGACAAAGTGGGGACTGTGGAAGAGAGAGGAGGCTCAAATATGACTTCCAGTCTGAGCAATCAGAGAGACTGAGTTGTGTTTTACTGAGACAAGCAAGACAGTGGAAGGGGAAATTGCAAGTTCTGGCTGAGATATTAAATCTGACGTTCTATTTGAGGCACACGTGGAGGCACTGGGGTGGCATCTGGATACATGCCTCTGAAGTTCAGTAAAGAAATCCTGTCTGGAGACATCAATGTGGGCGTTTCAAGAGTTTGTTTTAGAAACGTAAGGGATCCATTGGAAAGAAACTATAGGAGTAGGAACCGTAAGCTTGGCTAGATTAGCTCAAAATCTACTTTTTCCCTACACTTGTTAAATACTGTCTCTAGTTTCCCTTAATATTTACTGTTCCAATATTTCTCTTAATTGTATGACAAACTGTATATGGCTTAATTTTCAGTATATCAGTAGAGTCATCTGTTATCTTTCTTCTTCAAATAAAATCTTGAGTATGATACATATAAAAGGTGTGAGATCAGTAAGTGACTTAGTTGTGACTTGGTTTTCAACCTGTAAAACATGCTACGTTACAGTGTTAACACATGGAGACTAAACATCATAGTGCCTGGATCAGCATAAACCCTTAATAAATTCTATTTCCTAATATAACTGGTCCTTGCAAATATTGCTATTACCACACTCTGGAAGTAAATCTTTCCATATAGGCATAGTTACATATAGAATTGACCTAAAGAAGACCTATGTGAACATTTTAGTCAGAATCTGGGTTTTCAGATAAACCAAAACCAAGGATGAAGTGCCTGATACACAACAATGCCAATGTCAGGTATATTTCATGAAGAAAACAATGTTTTACAAGTGATAAAACTTAATTAAAAACATTGTAATTGGGATGGTTACAGGACACTAGTATACATTCATGCCTGGCTTTTCCTATATGTGTCCCTCACCATTAAACTTAAGTTGCCAGTTATAGTCTAGAAAGATCAGTAAAGATCACATTGCTGTTATGGAAAATTATATTAGATATGTACCAATATACATGTGTTAACACATGCTATCTTCAGTAAGTTACCACATGAGGGAGATTATAAAAACATTCTCATTTATAAATAAGGAAACGGGTAGAGGATGGTTAAACAGTTTCCTCAGGGACACACACACACACACACACACACGCCCTAGAAATCATGTATTTGAAATTGTGAACAAGCAGTCTACCTTGAGAACATATGCTGTTAGTCATTAAACTATAATGCTTAATAAGTAATTTGCCAGATGCCAAAGAAAAATTGGACTCGGTAAATTAAACACCAAGAAAGACTTTATGAAATACCAGCAGTAAGGGTCAAGGCTACTGCACTAGAAAAGGGATACCGAATTCAGCTGTTCTGAAACAAAAGACAGCAAAGTTATTAAGCACTGGGTGAGCTAATGGAAGCGCACAGGAAGACTTTATCGGAAGGTTGGACAATTTCATTAAGCCATCTGCGTTTGATAATTGGTACTTTTAATCTGTTTGTTAATTAAGTAGGCTTCTGCCTACCCCACAGAGAAGAGACTGAGAGATAGGAGTGATATATATATATATTTATTGTTCATTTTACTATAATTATATTTTAAAGGAATGGCTCCCATACTCATGAGAAAGGCATTACTGGATTGTAAAACTGGGGAGAAGCCTGGCAAAGATTTATACCTCAAAGGTACAGAGAAATAATTTGTAATTGCAAGTTTTTGACAGTAAATTCTCTAAGAATAGGAAGGTCAAAGACCTACAGCCAGGAAGAAACCTAACAAAGATTTAGTCAAGCTGAAGAGAATGTTAATGAAGGCCTTTTTGGTCACAGGTTGGGCTGATACTCATTTTTGGGGTGTGAATACAATCTTTTTCAATTATAGAATGCATTTGTTTCCTGAGGGAGGATCATCGATCTTCTGCCCATCAAAAATGAATTGTGTGGTTAGGTAACATAAATAATTTGAATTAAATTTTATCTTTTTAATTAAACTTATTCTGACAACAACATTTTTGTTATTTTTATTTTTTTGAGACTGAGTCTTGCTCTTGTCACCCAGGCTGGAGAGCAAGGTCATGATCTGTGCTCACTGAAACCTCTTCCTCCTGGGATCAAGCAATTCTCCTGCCTCAGCCTCCTGAGTAGCTGGGATTACAGGCATCCACCACCATGCTCGGCTAATTTTTTATATTTTTAGTAGAGACAGGGTTTCACCATGTTGGCAGAGTGGTCTTGATCTCCTGACCTCAGGTGATCCAACTGCCTCGGCTTGCAAAGTGCTGGATTTACAGCCATGAGCCACTGTGCCTGGCCATTTTTTTGTTAATTTTTAAAGATAAAATATATGAATGACTAAGAAAAATGTTTAATTAAATTCTAAGCATTTGAGTTATTAAAGGAGAGGACTTGCACTCATATTACCAATTTTAAAGCAGATGACAATATGTTTTCACATTTTAAAACATATGACTACAATTAATCTGCAATTATTCTATGTTGCAGGGTTATCATTTTTGCACAGCTCAAACTTTCTACAATGAAGTTCTTAAAATTTTACTTATGATACAGTAAAACAAGAGAAATAATGCATAAACCTAACAGTATGACTTACAATTTCCTAAAATGAAACAAAGTTTACACTGAGATCAAAATTAGCCTTTGAATGTTGATACTGCATCATATACAAATTGATTGCTACAGAGTTATTTAATGTAAAATTCTATTTTAAAAGGTAAATTTATTGGAATGATGCATTGCTACAATAATCTCCCTTATCCACGGCTTGACTTTTTATGGTTTCAGTTATCTACTGTCAACAAGGGGCCAACAATATTAAATGGAAAACTACAGAAATAAACAGTTTGTAAGTTTTAACTTGCGTGCTATTCTGGGTAATGTGATAAAATCTCATGCTGTCCCTGTCTATCTTGCCTGAACATGAATTATCCTTTGCCCAGCATATCCACACTATAAATGCTACCTTTACATTTGTCATTTAGTAGCCATTTTGGTTATCCAATAGAAAAAGATACAGTATATATAGGGTTCTTTAGAGGGTAAGGGAAAACTTCCTCTTTGTCCTCTGAAGATTCACTGAAAACTCAATCCACAAAAGGTAGGCTAATAGGAAAGAAGATATATATATATATATATATATATATATATATATATATATATATAAACAATGGAGATAACTACAGAGTGATTATTCCATTGACATCAATGGACAACAGTAGCTTAAATATCATTTTGAGATTACAGAAAGAATGGAAGGCTTGGATCTTGGCAAAACAAATTACAGAAAGGAGAGAAGAGGAAGCCTGGTTAGCAAAAGTGGTCTTTTTTTATGTAGATAAAACCTCACGGGTAGCAGCCATCAGAAGAAAAGAGATGATAAATGTTTCTTTCAGACTTTTAAAGGTGTCAGATTCTCAGTTACTCTTTCCTAGATCCATACAAAAAAAGGACCTCAGAGAAAGCCTGGCTGCATCAGTGCAAATTCTCTACAGATGGAAATTTCCCTTATACAAGTCAGCTTCTGACTTCTGTTTGCTGGCTCCCTGAACAGCGATCTCAAAATATGTCAAAGTATACTTGGGGATGAAATATTATTATGTCCTTCAGTTTGGTACCATCAGAAGTTTCAGGCATCCAGTAGCGGTCTTAGAATGCAATCTCTACAAATAAGGGAGGATGCTATAGCTTGGTTTCTTTGACCTCTCCAATTCTCATGTTGAAATTTGATCCCCAGTGTTAGAGGTTGATACCTATAGGAGATATCTGAGTCACTAGGGCAGATGCCTCATGAAGAGATTAATGCCTTTCCCCAGAGTGGGGCAGTAGGTGAATTCTCGCTCCATTAGTTCTCTCTAGAGCTGGCTGGCTGTTAAAAAGAGCCTGGTAGCTCTCCTCTGTCTTTTGCTTCCTTTCTTGCCATGTGATCTCTGCACACGCCAGCTCCCCTTTGCCTTCTGCTATGAGTGGGAGTGAGGGACTGTGTTAAAGAAACTTCTCTTCCTGGGTCCACGAGGGGCGCGGTTTCAAAGGCAGGAATGTGCCGGCTCCATGCCTCCATCTGGAGACCAGAGGGGTTTCAAATGTAAAGTTCCTTCTCTGGGTTTCCTGTATTGGCCAAGCAGGGAAAGCAAGGAGGGGCTCTTTAGCCCCCAAATCCCGCCAAAAGTGGGGCTCCTTTGTCCCCAGATCCCACCAAAACTCTGGGAGAAGGGGGATCTGTAACTCAGGGCTGTGGACCAAGTAGCCAATCCAGTATCAGAGTCAAAGATTAATCACTCCAGAGGACGTTTGAACGAACTTCTCTCAATGGGCGAGGACATGAATGGGGATCAATAACTGGAGTTAAAACTTCAGTTGCTCCTTACCTGAACGGATTTCCGTCTCTGGGTTCCCCTCCAACAACAGCGTGAGAGGGGTGGATGGGTGGTGTGTGGGTGTGTGGGTGTGACTCTCTCTCTCTTCATCTAATAAATCACTGTTCTGCAAAACTCTTTGTGATATTTATTCAAACAGTAAACTCACGGCGCGCTCACCGTGCCTCCGGGCGGGTAAGAGAGGCCAAGAACCTCCAAGCTCGGGGAGCTGGGGCAGGCTTCCCTGCCCACCACCACCACCACCCTTGCCCCCTTACAGGAGCAGCCTAAAGTCCTCACAAGAAGCCATGATTTTTCAACAGCCTACAGAAGCATAAACCAAATAATCCTACTTTTTAATAAGTTACCTAGCCTCAGATATCCTTTTATAGAACACAAATAGACTAAGACAAGGGACTACTGTATTTAAAATTAATTTACATTCTATAATTGTTAGTTTGTTATAATTTTAGCTTCTCTCTAGTTTCAATAATGGTAATATAAAGCTCAAAGAGAGTACTTTCTAAGCTTGTATGTAACTGTTGTTTTTCAAATCACATTGTATTAGAGTGTCAGTGTATCTTCATTTCTGAAGCGTAACCAAGTCTCTTTAAAAACTCTAAAAGATGTGCTTGCCTATTTTAAAAATATTTTTGAACAAAAAAAAGCCAAGAAAGCTAAGATAAAGTAAAATACTCAGTGCCTACCTAGCATTAGAATTTATAAGGTCTGTTCATATAACTATACTGAACAAGACCCTCTGGGCTTAGGTATCGGGAGCATTTGTATCACCTATTAAGCTTTTTGTATTGAATTCAGGAGGAGAAATTTAAAATCCCCTTTGTATTTTATTTGGCAACACTAGGTTAGAGTACTTTCTTGCCCATAGCTAAGTTCCCACTCAATGCAATGTAATGATGCCTCCTGTGTGTCTAAAAAACCACACAGATAACTGCCTACTGAGCAAATTGAGTCTAAGATGCAGAATGGAAGAAAACTAGCATTATTGAATACTAGCATAGAGAGTGAAAGCTTTCTTAATCCAAAAGATGGTTAAGATCTGTTGAAAAATGTTGTAGTTCCTACTTCCTATGGCTTTAAGCAGTAGAAAAATTATCTAAAATGTTAAAAATTGTACAATGGTATTAATTTTACAACTTTTGTTATTCTTATTTCCATTTTTACTATTTTTAAAGTATGCAATCCAAAGATAATCATGTTTTTTTAACAACATATAATGCAAACTAAGAAAATTAGATTTTCTTTTTGACTTCATGTTTCTAGTATTTGTCTTTTGGATATATATAGAATGTGAAAGAGGTCCGGCCTGTTGAGGCACAAGCCTTCCTGTGGTACAGCTTTAAACAGAAGAACAGCATCTCATATATTTATCTACTTTATTGTATTCCTTGAGTATACCACTACAACATGGATATTGCTACAAAAATACCTTTGACTATTTTCCTACTCAAGTGACATAGCCAGGGGAGTAGCATTTGATATTTAGAGAAACTCCAAGTTATTTTATGAACCAGGAAGACAACAGAGGGTCACTCTTCCCAAGATACCTGTAGGAAATCAAATTAGGGGTTTAGTTTACATCAACACAAAAGGAAACCAAAGCAAAGTCTTCTTTAGTGGTCTATCAGGATTTGTTTCTTGCAAGTGAAGTGGACTTTGTTCTCCCAACTGGTGTACTGATTGTACTCTATGGCATTTGTGAAACATCTGTTTTCCTGAGTAGTCATTTAGGTTGTAATTGGTTCCTGTTACACTAACCCCATGTCCCTTAAGAATACCTCTCCTCTTTGACTACCACACAACCCTTTGCCCAGTAAGAAGAGTGCAGCTCAGCTGTTACAGAATCATGTTCCAGAGCCCAGATTTTCTCTTAACCCTGTACTTGCCCAACTGTTTTAGTCCTACCATCCTAACCTTAAAAGTAGCTGAAAAGGGAAGAGAAAAAGTAGATGAAAATGGAAAATGGACCTCCCCTAGTGATTATGCAAAGTTGTATCTTGCCCTTTGAATGACACAATTATTACCATTCAGAAACCTTTCCTCTATAATTCATGCAATGTAGAAAAAAATGCACAAAATCTAAAGCTCCACATTTGAATGTCCGTCTAAATAATTGACGTTACTCAAAAAACATTCAAATACCAAGTTTTTCCCATATTAATTTTTCCATAATTAATGTTACCTAAAAAGAACAAAAAGGAAAAGACTAGGATGGAGGGGGTTGGGTGAGAATGGGAGAAGAAACAAGAGGGCAAGGAGAAGGGAAAACCGGAGGAGAAATTTATAGCTGAAATGAAACAAAACTATTATTCTTCAGTTTTACTAAATGAAATTTCACTTACCTGTGTCATTTAAATAAAAATAACATAACTCATATTATGGGAACTTTGTTCCTTATAAATTATATAAATGACTATATATGTGTGTGTTTCTGTATAATTAGCCCATATTCCACAGAAATGATTTGAAAAAAATGCCATGAGGAAATCACCTACTATACCTCTGCCTAACAAAAAGATTAATATGAAACTTTAGATTTTTTCTAGTTTTTTCCTAAGATATCTTAATATAAAACATGTATTTTATATATTCATTATATACTATACTATATATTTACTTACATACTACGTATAGTTTGTATCTTTTTCCATTATGAAAAACCAATTAAATATATCATTAAAATCGATCAAATATCATAATGACTTCATTAGATTTTATTATTTTTCAACGGGTTCTCTAAGGTATTTGTCATAGATCACGTTTTCTGCATACAATTGTTAAAAAAATTGTGAGGTCGTTATTTTAGGCAGAGCTCACGCACTAGGCCCTGATATATCAGACCAAACCAAAATGGAGTCATTCCTGCTAAATGCCACATAATCCAATGGAAACTCTAAGGAAGCAGAGAGATCTCAACACAAGCTCTTTTTGTCTTCTGAAAACAGAAGATTACAGATTAATAAGGAAGTACTTTCTGCTCTAACCCTTATAGAAAAGTGACCTCAAGTAACCAATCAGTTATTTTTTTTAAGTTTTCTCTTTGCTTGTTTTCACCTTATAAAACCCATGGTTTTGCTATTTCCCAGTGGACCAAGTTAGCTCATTTACAATGGTGAAAGAATGACATCAATGCCTAAAGTTTTAAACAACTTCTTAATTTTAAGAGATTGACCAAAAGAGAGGAATTATTAAATTAAGTTTAGCCTAAAGCTGCTTCCTTATGTATTTTAAGTTCAGCCTAAAAGTTTGTCCATACATACTGAACTGTAACCTAACTGGAAATGTAAATGGACAGTAACCTAGCCTTGTAACAAGTAGCCAAGTCTCCGACCATGTGGAATTCCCAGAGTCTCTGTGAACCTGTTCTGCTTGGGAGAGAGAGGATTGCCCTATTTGCAAATCATTCTTTCTTCAATTAAAAACTTTCTTAAATTTAACTAATCTAATGTTTTTAACATGATAATTCAATATTCTCATTTTGAATAGTAACTCTTAATATGTTTTAGGCGATTGCAGTGACTGGAATTTTCAGATCAAGATTTGTCAATAAAAATAAAAATTTATTGATACAAAGTTTCATATTCCTGATAATACATGGTTCTTGAGCTTTACTATATTCTCTTATTTCTACAGAATTTGTGGATAACAACCTGTTTTTTTTCTGTTGACTGTCTTCACCATACATATGATTACAACATTGACACTTGTCTTATTTATGCTTTTGTTTTATAACAGTAATATATTGTTTAATATTTTACCAGAATTTTATAATTCTGAAATATGCTTAATTATGTATAATTATTATTTGAAAACACATTTTGTTTTTAGAATTTAGGCAGTGTTTTCAAAAGTTTATCATTTAAGAAAGCCAATCCTATGAATACTACATTAAAATCCCTTTTTCCCCTAATGGCTTTGAAAATGCCATATAAATTTAAGAATGCACACACCATGCATTTTAATGCAACAATTAAACCCACCCAATTTAACAAATAAAACCTAGGTTACCGCACATTTATTTGAATATAAACTTTTTTTTCCCCCTGAAATAATCTATTTAAATTCTGCAGATCTAGTGTTTTAATGAGAATACTTTGTAAAAACTGGCTATATTACTGTCCTAGGGTTGTGGTAAAACATTACCAGAAACCTGGTGGCTTAAAACAATGGAAATTTATTCTCAAACACTTCTGAAAACTAGAGTTCTCAAATGAAAGTGTCAGCAGGGCCAAACTCCCACTGAAGGCTCTAGGGAAGAATCCTTTCTTGCCTCTTAACTAGTTTGTGGCTGTTGCTGGCAATTTGGCATCAAGTTTCTTGGTTTGTGACATCACTCCTATTTCTGTTTCTGCCTTCACATGGCCTTCTTCCATGTGCATGTGTGTCTCTGAATATAAATATCCCAAGTTTCTCTTATGAAAAGTTTTGTCACTGCTTTAGAACCCACCCTAAACCATTATGACCTCATCTTATCTAGATTATATCCACAATCATCCTATTTCCAAAAGATATTGCATATATATGTACCAAGGGCTAGGGCTTCAATGTATCTTTCTGAATGACACAATTCAATCCACAACATGGACTTAACATGTTATTTTATTATATCATATTTGATATTATATCATATTACTATTATTCTCATTACCAATTTGGGGGCTTCAATTTCTCAGTTTCCCCCTCACCACAATTAAACTTTGCCTTTATAGTGCTACTTTGTATTTTTATCCTTCTGAGGCTTCGTACAGTATAGACCATGTCAGAAATGTAAAATGAAATGTCTCATATCAGAGAACAACCTTCAATAAATGATTAAAACCTAACATAAATAAAACAATTTGGAAGATTTGAATTAAAAAGTCCCAATTTAGGAAAAATAACTGACTTTATTATGGGTACTATCATGTTGGTAGGAAGCTGATAATAGTAAAAAATACTCTGAGTACATAAATTTAATGTGATGTAGTATATAAATTGCTTTTTCTAATGATTAATATTTTAATCTCAAATTTTAAGACAGTTATATTACCTTTATTTTGTAGAATAATAATTTATAATCACAGAAAAACTGAGCTTTCCAAAGTGAAGTTTGGTCCTGCCAGGTTTTGCCAAGTGCTACAATCTTTGTCCAACCTGCTTTTACCACAGGTAAAACTATATGGTCCACTGCATGGCATTTATCCATGGTGTCTGGGGCTGCTGCTGGTTAGCAAAGCCAGCCATTAGGAAGAAGAGCTAGGTTCAAAACAATGTAGGCCTGAAGCACTTTTATGTCTGCTATCACTGTACTTGAACACAAATACTGCTTAGACATAAAAATCTCTGATTTCTTTCCCACTCCTGAATTTTGTACTAGCTTCTCTTTTAACCAACTATAGCCCAAAAACATACAAAAAAACAAAAGATTATAGGAAACTATTTCCAGTTTAACCAAGTTGATAATGAGGCAATTAGCACAAAGGTAAGACTTGTAGCTACTAGATGTTGTTTCAGGTAACTGTTTAGGAGTTGAAATTTTTGAAATTATTAAAATGGGAAGAGTAAGCAGTGGCTAAAGATTATAATAAAAATTACTTGTAGGAGGTAATACTATTCTCTTGGATTCAGAAAATCCTTTATTCCAAGCCATCAATGACATCGCCCTTATAATTATTATGACAATATTACTGAGATCATTTTAAGCTAATTTTATTAAGTTAGATAAAGATAACATTGTAGAATTGATATCTAAAAGTCAAATCTCTGTCACAAGAAGTTTCTGAAAAATAATTTATATAAATTAAATAATTTGAAAAGAAATTTGGATAATAAAATTTATTAATGTTTTGCTACAGAGAAGTAATTCTTCAAATTAAAGACTATATGAAATGCTTTCGAAATTATTTTTATTTGCTTGGGAAAGAAACACCTATTTTCTCATTCAAAATTCTGCATCATTTATTAAAATGTCTTAATGGTGGGAAACTAGTCACTCAATTTAAAAGATTAAATACGGATATATGAGAAGAATGCAGCTGTACATGTAGCAGTACTTAGAAATATTACATTAAAATAGGAGGTTAATAATGTATTAATTTTTTGAAATGTTAATTTAAAAATAAGCACAGAACATCTTCAAATGGATGGACTAATTTTCTATGTTTTCTACTGAGAGAAAAGAGAATCTGCACATGAATGGGATAGTGAATCTTTGCATGAGTTTTCTGCATCCAGTAATAGTAGATATTTTTAGCAAATCTCACTGAAATGAATAGAGGAAAATTGACTCATCTGAGTTTTACAAACTTAGCTTTAGTTACTTATATCTATTAGGAAGAAATTTTCCCCCCAAAAACATGCATACAAATGCACATAAGCACACACATGTGCACACACACACTAACACATTTGTTCGCTACTGTAACTTAATGCTTTGAAACAAAGTTGAAATATTTATAGTGCACATAAAGATGTAAATACATGTTTAAAAATTTACAAAAATTAAGGCCAGGCACAGTGGCTTACGCTTGTAATCCCAGCACTTTGGGAGGCCGAGGCAGGTGGATCACAAGGTCAAGAGATTGAGACCATTCTGGTCAACATGGTGAAACCCAGTCTCTACTAAAAATACAAAAATTAGCTGGGCATGGTGGTGCATGCCTGTAGTCCCAGCTACTCGGGAGGCTAAGGCAGGAGAATTGCTTGAACCCAGGAGGCAGAGGTTGCGGTGAGCCGAGATCGTGCCATTGCACTCCAGCCTGGGTAACAAGAGCGAAACTCCATCTCAAAAAAAAAAAAAATTTACTAAAGTTAAAAAACTATTGATTTTATATGTTAAGCTTCATGCCCATATCTATGAAGTTAGAAACATAAAAAACCAGAGAAATATTTCTTTTAAATATCAATGAGAAAATGTAAAGTGCAATGCATCTATATCCATGAATAATTATAACATTTTTCTTGACATACTTTTACTGCTTAAAGATGACTCGGAGGAAATGTTCTATATGTTAAATTTTAGGCTGTGACTATATGAGATGTCCAGTGAGTAGATTTCAGTTTTACCTTACATTATTAATCCCCTCTGGCCACTGAGGCACTCCAATCCCAACTAGTTGCCTTTGGTGACATGCAGCCTGGTTACAAAATTTCTGTTGGGCTTCTCTGCTAAGTGATACATTATTAAATTCATTATGGTCCTTGAAATATCTGTCACTCACTGCTTCAAACATGGTATACCCAGCATCAAAATGTAGTGAACACAGCTAAGACTGTATGCCACTATCTAAACATATCCTATAGATTACTGTAGAACAGTTGCCGAATTTAGACAGAAAATCTGGGGGAGCTTCTGAAAAATATACCAAATGCCTAAAGAATTCCCAAGGTAGAGGGAAGGGATTTGGAAAGGCTTTCAACAGGCAAAGAAAGAAATTCAAAGGAGAAAGAAGAAGGCAGGGGCAGCTTCATTAAATGGCTTTGAGTCTGTCTTTGCATACATTTAGTAATTGTGGCTGACATACACTTTTAAGTGGTATCTAAGCTCATTGAGGAATGTGTACTTTTAACAATATCTCTATCTGCTGAAAATGCAAGCATCGTTGTTTTCAAGTTGTTGAAATAATAATGTTCAACTTCATTCAATGTCCATTTGTATTGTCTCAAAGTACTAACATGGTATTTGTCAAGTCACATAAAAAAGAGATGAATTGTCATTGTTGTACCTATGGTCTTGGCTCACTGGAGCATTCACTGAGGTAAAGTTTGGATTCATGGAGCTAAAGTGAATGAACATTTGAGCCAAATCATTTTCACACCTTGCACAATTAGCTATAGTGTATAGGAGAAGCCTCTGAATTCTTGACCTATACATTTTGGGAAGAAATTTGTAAAATAAATGAACAATTTAAAAACAAGAATAAACAGATATGATTCTAATAATTTTGAAAAATGTAACTCTTATTTTGAAATATTCTAGTATATTAATCATAAATAATTAGAATTGCAATATCTGTATGTCATAACAACTAAACTACTAAATTTTGTAATATTCTCAAGTTTCCTGAAGAATACTCTTTCTCTGCTGAAAATTAAGAATACTTGGAAAGAAATGAGCCCAAAATACTTTTTATCAAGATTTAAATAAGCTTCTCTTTTCTAATATCAATAAACCACCAATATAAGCAGAATCTAATTCTTATGAATTTACCATGTTAGGGAGCAAATAAACAGACAAAGCATTTTGTCCTCATTAGTAATTACATCATACTATTAAATATATTAACCTGTTACTGCAGCTTGGGCCTCCAAGTTCTCTGGCTCTCATGTAAAAAAAACATAACACCAGGACAAACATACATTTTTCTCAGACAAGGTTTAATAGGCTTGCTGCTTGAGAATTTTAAGGGAGCAGCTGCAAACCTGCTCACACATTTATAGCAGCACAATTCACAGTTGCAAAAGCATGGAACCAGCCCAAAACCCACCAGTCAATGAGCAGATAGAAATTGTGATATATCTGTATCTATATTTAGTAAGTATATATACACACCATGGAATACTACTCAGCCATAAGAAGGAATGAAATAATGGCATTTTTAGTAACCTGAATAGAGCTGGAGACCATTATTCTAACTGAAGTACCTCAGGAATGGAATATCAAACATCTTATGTTCTCACTCATAAGTAGGAATTAAACTATGAGGATGTAAAGGCTTAAGAAAGATACAATGAACTCTGGGGACTTGGGGGAAAGGGTGAGAGCAGGGGTGAGTGATAAAAGACTACACATCGGGTATACTGAGCACTGCTTGGGTGATGGGTCCACCAAAATCTCAGAGACCACCACTAAAGAACATATTAATGTAACCAAACACCCGTTGTTCCCCAAAAACCTATTAACAAATAATAACAAAACAGTAATGCAAAGGATAAACGTTTGGTAAACAACCACCACCAACAACAACTCAAAAAGAGATCCTAGGGTTAACTTTCTGAGAGGCTGAGCTCTTGCCATTTTAAGGAACCTAAGTCAGAGAAAAGAGTGATGTGTATGCATGTAGAGGTGGTAAGTTTTCAACGCCATTTGGTTAGATTCTTATCAGAAATGCCAGAGTCCTGCTTTAGCAACCCTGGAAGACATCACTCAAGGAGATAAATGATTAGTTTTTTCCCTTTAAGATTAGGAATTCAGCCTAGTCAGCTAAGTTAGGAAGGGGTAGCTTTCTATTAGGTAACTTGGGTCAGCTTGTTAAGGGAGGCAAGGTAGGGGAGGGAATATGCCCAGACCTGTGAGACTAACTGGGAGTCTGATCATGTCTTTTTTGTCTGCCAGAACCAAATCTCTTCTCTATACTGTCTCAAACCCAAGGCTAGAATGCTATTTCTATGTATTAGAACTAGGCTGATCCTTATATTTATAGTAGATTATTGTGTTTGGAAAATGTGCACTGGCTTTAAGAACAATATAACAATTAGTTGTTAAATGACCTGGAAGGGGGCTGAATGTTTCGGTGTAAAAATAGCTCCTCAATTTTACCATTACTAATTAATTTAAGTGTAAAAATTAAAATTAATTTAGACTTTTAAAATTAAAAGATAACACTTTATGCCTATAAACCAAAATAAAATTATAAGCCCCTCAACCATCTAAATAGACCCCTCCTCTCTACCAAAGGCATTCCACAGTTACCCTGAAAAACTAGTTCAGACTATGATGGGACATGGAGGGTCAGACATGCCTCACAACTGACCAGCACTAACATTAAAACCGAGATCTTAAGACTGATAGAACCTCTTTAACTCTGATAGGAAACCCTTATAGTCTACTCCCTCTGAAGCCTACTTCCTGGAAGCTTCATCTGCATAATAAAACCTTGGTCTCCACACCCCTTCTTGTTTTTTTTTTAAAGATGGGGGTTTCACCATCATGGCCAGGCTGGTCTTGAACTCATGACCTCAGGTGATCCACCCACCTCAGCCTCCCAAAGTGCTAGGATTCAGGCGTGAGCCACTGCACCCAGCCTACATCCCTTCTTGTAACCTAGACATTCCTTTCTATTGATTCTAGGTCTTTAGATAATAACTCTCAACCAATTGCCCATCAGAAAATCTTTTAATCCACCTATTACCTGGAAGCCCCTGTTTCCAGTTATCCTATCTTTCTGGACCATGCCAATATACATCTTACATATATCGATTGATACTTTATGTCTCCTTAAAATATATAAAACCAAGTTGTAGCCCAATCACCTTGGGCACATATTCTCAGGATCTCCTGAGAATTACAGGCCATTAATCACTCACATTTGGCTCAGAACAAATCTCTTAAAATACTCTATAGTTGACTCTTTTCATCAAAACACCTCAGTTGTGTAACACTAAACTTATAAAACCAATTTGGAGAGAAAAATTATTCTATTTTGTTTTGATAGGTATTGAATTGGCAGACATTTGGCAGAATTTGTCAGAAATATTCTATGCATCTAGTATAGTGTTTGGTTTTTTTTTTAAGTAGGTTTATGTACAACAGAACAAAAAAATTTACGTAAAACATGGATCTTTGCTTCTCCGGCAACGTATTCCTCATAATCAAATATGGAAGTATCTGAGCAAAGGTTTCCTGATTCAAATGGTACAGACATTTATGTTCTTGATTTTTTTATTGATGCAATTTTTATTATTCAGAAAGCACACAAATATGTATATACTCTAGCCATTTTTCTTATTATGTACCTCAACTTTGTAGACATTTAGCTTGTGGCTCCTGCAATATGACTAGGCATACACACACACTCACACAGACACATACACACATATACCATTATTGCTGGAATCACAAGCTACATGCATGATGTACACAAGCATGCATGTATATAATCCATACATATATATATATATACACATAAAGATTTCTATGTGTATTTCTGATGGTGTACAGGGACATAAAATGAAAAGAAAGCCTCTGAAAGGAGAAAGGTGAGGGCTCTGGGACAAAAAAGGTCTTTTTTCTTTCCATGAAAATTATATAAGTTCCACCCTTCATTTGTCAGGGACAAGCAAGCAGTACTGGGTTAGCTACCTACAGAAAGCTGATGCTGTTTCCCTTAAATGGGTTTAGATAGATGCTGTCAACACTAAGTTGTAATATCATTTACTGTTTGATCTGAAGTTGACATTTCCTTCAAACTCTGTCCTTTAAGTAAACCAAAGTGTGCCAGTGCAAGATCAAATGTAAGGGACTTCTATAGTATATTAAGTACTTTAAATATATGGTCATGACAGCAGTGCGTTAAACCAGCTTGGCGACCATGTTATGGACTTTCACAGATGTATTTGCATTAAAGCACATTATTAAAAATTTATAACCACTTCTATTAGTACCAGAGGTACCCCAAAAAGAAGAACATATAAATTTGACAAATAACTCTAACTGAAAAAGATAAATGCACAGTATTTCTACATTTTTCAATCTTGAGGATTAATATATATGAAAAACTAGATGACACATTTTTTAAGAAAATGAAGTGGGAGCAACTCAATAAAAGCCTCAGAGTCTGTTCTGTGTCAGCTTTATTAATTGGAATGCTGTGATCTGTTCAATAAAGGGTAAAATGTCTCCTGATTTAATTTTATAGGGTAGTGTGTTTCCAAAGGGAATATCTTTTCATTTACAAATCAAAGTACTGAATCTAACAGCTGTTTTATAGTTCATAATTTATATCAATACTTTCATTTAAAAATCTCCATTTTACTCAGTCTTCACAATCTTCAGATATCTGTAAGGTTAAATTAAGGGCAACATGAAATTTTCAAGTAGACTGTATTTGAGTTTGCAAATTAGCATCTATTTTTTTTTTCCATAGGAGATGACTACTGGGCATTCTGTATATTCAGAACACTGATTGATGAATCTATGGCACCTTTGAAACTTTTTTGTTTTTGTTTTTGTTTTTTGTTTTGAGATGGAGTCTCGCTCTGTCATCCAGGCTAGAGTGTAGTGGCACTAAGAGACTTCTCTTCCCGGGTCCATGAGGGGCGTGGTTTCAAAGGCAGGAGTTTCCCGGCTTGACACCTCCATCTGGAAACTAGACGGGTTTCAAATGTAAAGTTCTTTGTCTGGGTTTCCCACAGGTGGACTAGGTAGAGAAAGCCAGATGAGGCTCCTTTGTCCCAAAAAAACCCCACAAATGCTCTGAGAGGAGGGGGCTCTGTAACTCAGAGTTGTGGACTAAGCAGCCAATCTGGTATCAGAGTCAAAGATCAGTCACCCCAGAGGATGTATGAAAGAACTCCTCTCATTGGACAAGACCATGAATGGGGAGGGAATAACTCAAGGGTTAAAACTCCAACTGCTCCTACCTATCTGGATTCCTTCTCTCAGTCCCCTCCCACTCCAGCATGGGAGCTCTCTTCTTTCTCTCTCTAATAAATTGCTTTTCTGCAAAACTCTTTGAGTCCATGATATTTATTCAAACGGCAAACTCACAGCACCTCCGGGACCGCTTTCCCCATTCCTCAGGGTTACTGAGGTCAAGAATCTCTTCGGAACTGGGAGCTGAGTACATTCCCCAGGTTAAATCTTTTGGTGAGTCAGCCAGGAGAACGTTGGACTTCAGAGCAGTGAGTGGTATTAGACCCCTTTCACTTGCTAATCTGTCCTTTCCTTTCTTTTACATTTGTCAAGGAGGTAAAAACTGGGCACCTGCCAGCCATCTAAAAGCAGCAGCAGCAGCAGCAGCAGCAGCAGCGGTGGTGGCTAGGCCCAGGCAGCTGTAGCAGCAGCCGCCTGTGTGAGTTCTGCGCAAACTTTCAGACCCCAATCTCCTGGTTCCAGATTTCCATGAGGCAAACTTCTTCCTGGCTCTTCCCTGAAGATAATACCTACACATGAGGCTATTACCCTTCTTGCTAGGACTTTGAGGCTCTTGTAGTGGCAGTCCAGGGACCCTTGCCCATGCGGCCCTCAGGCTTATGCCTATGAGGACCTCCTACAGGATAAATACACAGGGCCAGTTTCCTTCGTCCACAGTGCTAGGTTATGGCCTAACAGTGCCAGAGTCTATCAGTGGGTACTGGAGGCTAAAGGACATTTTATTTTTTTGTCAACCGCAATTTCCCAATCCAACTGAGTGGTGGCAGAATCTGATAACGTACAATTTGTCTTGCCTAGGATTGGCTCTCTATACAGCAGAACTTCTCCATCTAAAATACTGTAGTCAGGCCTGGTTCAAGACTCAAAGAGTTAATTAGAAGCCCCACAACCCTAGGGCATATTTCTGTGTTGGAAAGCGGGGTGGGGGAGAAGGCTCGGGTCCTGAGTGCATTGTTCTGGCCTTGGCCATGTGGCCAGCCATTACCTTAAGACTGGTGTGCTTAGAAGCCCTTCTCAAGGAGTTTATCTTCCTAGGACAGTTTTATGGTCAGGCCTATGTTGATTGAACTCTTGCTAGGAAACACTGGCACCCATCACCCAAGCCACACTGGCCTAGTTCTTCAAGGATGTACTGGTACAGGGCCACTAACCCCAGCAGTCCCCATGTCCTTATGGTGGCCAAAGAGGACATTAGACAGTGAGAGTGTGCCCATGACATTGGTAAGTGTGATTAAACCCAGCTCATGGGGGGCCCAGAAGATGATCACACACCTAGGGTGCAAAGAAACTGCAAGGTGCTATAACTGGGGGAACACCCCAGGGTTAGCAGTTGTAAGGAATAACCAGGGATGTGGGCATCCCTGTATTCAATTTCAGATGGGTGCTACTCTTCCCAAGGTAAAATCACCCTTAAAGTGTATCCTGGATAACTGGAACCAATATGAGCCACAATCTTTGAAGCAGCAGCAGCTCATTTCTCTCTGCCACACAGCACGGCCACAATACCCTCTGCTGAGTGGAGAAACCTGGCCTCCTAAGGGAAGTATAAATTATAACACCCTTCTACAATTAGAGGAAAGGGGAAAGGTTCTGTAAGAGGGAAGGTAAATGGATTGAGTTCCCCTACGTGCAAGTTTTCTTTTCTCTAAGGAATAATCCTCAGTTATGTAAGGCCTGTACCCTATACCCTACTGGCCCCTCCTCAGGACTACCCCCATATTTAGGACTTCCTGTGGCTCTTCCCTCCACTGATACTGACCAGGTCTGCATAGCTCCTATAACCCAAGAGGAGTCAGGGAAGGTCAAAATGGCCAAGGCACCTCAGGCTACTAGGAGGCCCCAACTCTGCCCTCTTATAGGCAGTAGGAGGAGCATTTGGCCCAACCAAAGTACATACTCCCTTTTCACTTTCTGACTTAAAGCAAATCAAGGTGGACTTAGGAAAATTTCCAGATGACCCGGACAAGTACATAGATGTTCTGCATGGCCTGGATCAGTCCTTCAAATCAGATTGGAAAGATATCATGTCATTGTTTGGTCAGACCCTAACCAGCAAGGAGAGAGAGGCTGCTCTAGCAATGGCTCAAAGGTTGTGGGACACCTCGTACCTTAGTCAAGGACATGACCAAATGACGTCAGAGGAGAAGGATAGATTCCCTACAGGTAGACAGGCAATCCCCAGCCTGGACCCTCCCTGGGATCCTGACTCACAACAGGGGGACTGGAGTCACAGGCACCTATTGACCTGCATACTTGAGGGATGAAGACAAACTAGGAAAAAGCCCATGAACTATGCAGTGTTATCCATCATAACTCAGGGAAAGGAAGAAAACCCAACAGCCTTCCTTTAGTGGTTACGGGAGGCCTTAAGAAAGTACATTCCCCTGTCACCAGACTAATGCTGGTCAGCTAAAGTAAAGACAAATTTATTATGCAATGAGCAGCAGACATTAAGAGGAAGCTCCAAAAGCTGGCCCTGGGCCCAGAACAGAGTCTAAAATCATTACTACATCTAGCAACCTTGCTGTTCTATAATAGAGACCAGGAGGAACAGACTGAAAGGAACAGGAGGGACATGAGAAAGGTCACAGCCCTAGTCACGGCCTTCAGGCAAGCAGACCCAAGGGGCTTGGAAAAGAAAAAGGCTTGGGTTAGCTGCCAGTCTGGCAGAGCTTGCTACCACTGCAGCCTACCAGGACACTTTAAAAAAGATTTTCCCCAGAGGAACCAACCATCTCCTCGTCCTTGCCCACTGTGCCAAGGAGATCACTGGAAGGCACAGTGTCCCAGGGGATGAAGGTTCCCAGGGCCTGAGGTGGCTAACCGGATGGCGCAACAGCAGGACTGAGAGTGCCTGGGGCAAGCGGCAGCACAAGCCATCACCCCCACTGAGCCCTGGGTAAAGCTGACCACAGAGGGCCAGGAAGTCGATCTTCTCCTGGACACCGGCGCGGCCTTCTCAGTTTTGCTTTCCTGTCCTGGACGGTTGTCCTCCAAGTCTGTAACTGTCCAAGGAGTCCTGGGACAAGCAGTCTCCTGATATTTCTCCCAGCCCGTAAGCTGTAACTGGGGAGACAGACTCTTCTCCCGTGCCTTCCTCATCACGCGGAAAGTCCCACTCCCTTACTAGGGTGGGACCTGTTAACCAGAGCAGGAGCCATTATCCATATGAACATCATCAGGGAGGAAATCTGTCTCTGCTGGCCATTATTAAAGAAGGAATTAATCCTGATGTTTGGGAAATGGAGGGACAACTTGGTGGGGGGCAAAGAATGCTTGCCCAATTCAAATAAGGCTAAAGGATCCCACCTCTTTTCCATACCAAAGATAGTAATCCCTAAGACTGGAAGCCAAAAAGGGGCTATGGGATATTTTAAGGAACTTCAAAGCTGAGGATACAGTGAGATCCTTTAGCAGCCCTTGTAATACTCCAATTTTTGGAGTACAAAAACCTAATGGACAATGGAGGCTGGTGCAAGATCTCAGGCTTATTAATGAAGCTGTAATCCCTTTATACCCAGCAGTACCCAATCTATACACCTTGCTCTCTCCAATACCAGGAGAGGTACAATGCTTTACAGTCCTGGACCTTAAGGATGCCTTTTTCTATGTTCCATTACATCCTGAGTCCCAGTTTCTGTTTCCCTGTGAAGACCCTTTAGAACAGAATTCTCAGCTCACCTGGACAGTGTTACCCCAGGGCTTTCGAGATACCCCCACCTGTTTGGCCAGGCTCTGGCTCAGGACCTTAGTACTTTTTCAGGTACCCTGGTTCCTCAATATATGGATGACTTACTTTTAACTGCTAACTCAGAAACCCAGTGCCAGCAGGCCACCCAGGATCTCCTGAACTGTCTAGCCACCTGTGGACATAAGGTTTCCAAATCAAAAGCTCAACTTTGTAAGCAAGAGGTAAAATACGTAGGGCTTGTCTTGTCTAAGGGCTTTCGGCCCCTTGATGGAGAAGGTCTCCAGCCCATACTGGCCTTCCCCTGTCCAGAAACCTTAAAACAGTTGTGGGGATTCCTAAGAATAACTGGTTCCTGCCGATTGTGGATTCCCAGAAAAGGCAAAATACCCAAACCCATATACTCTCTCATTAAGGAAATCCAAAAGGCTCACACTCATCTGATACAATGGGACCCTATAGCCGAGGCAGCCTTTCAGACCCTGAAGCAGGCACTACTGCAGGCTCTAGCTCTAAGCTTTCCTACAGGGAACGACTTCTCCCTATATTTTACAGAAAAGTCAGGAGTGGCACTGGGGGTTCTCACCCAGACTTGGGGGACCATGCCACAACCAGTGGCATACCTAAATAAGTAAACTGATGAAGTAGCAAAAGGCTGGCCACACTGCTTCCAGGTCATAGCCGCGGTGGCTATACTGGTCTCAGAAGCTGTTAAAATAGTGCAGGGGAAAGATCTAACTGTATGGACCACACATGAAGTAGCTGGAATTCTGGCCTCTAAAGGAGGCTTATGGTTGTCTGACAACTGCTTATTCAAGTATCAGGCCTTAATGCTCGAAGGGCCTGTACTTCAGCTGCACACATGTGCAGCCTTCAGTCCAGCTACTTTTCTTCCTGAGGAAGGGGCAGACAAAGAACATGACTGTCAGCAGGTTATAGCCCAGAGCTACAGGGCTCAAGAGGATCTGTTAGAAACTCCTCTAGCCAATCCTGACCTTAATCTATACACTGATGGAAGTTCATTTATGGAAAATGGAGTTCAAAAGGCAGGACATGCAGTAGTTAGTGATCAAACAGTGCTTGAAAGTAATTCCCTTCCTCCTGGGACTAATGTCCAGTTGGCAAAACTAGTAGCCCTCACTCGAGCTCTGCAATTGGGGAAAGGAAAGAGAATAAACATATACACAGATTTCACATATGCTGACCTGGTTCTGCATGCCCATGCTGCCATATGGAAGGAAAGAGAGTTCCTAACCTTGGCAGGAACTCCCATTAAATATCATAAGGCAATTTTAGACTTATTACAAGCTGTCCAAGAACCCAAAGAGGGAGCAGTCTTACACTGTGGGGTCACCAGAAAGGAGATGAGAAGGAAGCAGAGGGCAATGCCGAGCTGATGTAGAGGCAAAAAGGGCAGCTAGACAACAATTTATAGAAGGATCTTTACTATGGGAAAACCCTCTCCAGGAACTAGACCTAAATACGCAGAAGAGGTAGAGTGGGCAATCTCTCAGGGACATAATTTTCTTCCTTCAGGATGGCTAGCTACTGAGGAGGGAAAAGTAGTCCTACCTGCTGCGAGCCAGTGGAAAGTACTTAAAACCCTGCATCAAACCTTCCATATGGGTATAGAAAATACACATCAAATGGCCAAATCCAGATTTACAGAGAAAGGTCTCTTCAAAGCTGTCCAACAAATAGTCAAAGGATGTGAAATATGCTAGAAAAATTATCCTTTGGCACATCGCAAGGCTCCTCATGGGGAACAGCAAGCCGGTCATTACCCAGGAGGACTGGCAAATGGACTTTACCTATATGCCTATGTCTCAGGGATATCAATATTTGTTACTATGTGTAGATATATACACAAACTAGGTTGAAGCTTTTCCCTGTAGAAAGCCCAAGAGATAATAAAAATCCTGATTAATGAAATAATCCCTAGATTCAGACTCTCTCACTGTCTTCAAAGAGGTAATGGCCCTGCCTTCAAAGCTGCAGTGACCAAAGGAATTTCCAAAGCATTAGGAATACAATATCATCTGCACTGTGCTTGGAGGCCTCAGTCCTCAGAAAAAGTGGAAAAAATGAATGAAATTGTTAAAAGACACCTAAGGAAACTGGTACAGGAAACCCACCTCCCATGGCCGTCTCTGTTACTAATTGCACTCTTTTTTTTTTTTTTTTTTTTTTTTTTTTTTTTTTTAAGAAAGAGTAAAAAACCGACACCAGGCGCCAGACTGGAGTGCAGCAGCACGATCTCGGCTCACTACAACCTCCACCTCCCGAGTTCAAGCAATTCTCTTGCCTCAGCCTCTCAAGTAGCTGAGATTACAGGCACACACCACCACACCCAGCTAATTTTTGTATTTTTCGTAGAGACAGGGTTTCACCATGTCGGCTAGGATGGTCTCAATGTCTTGACCTAGTGATCCAGCCACCTCGGCCTCCCAAAGTGCTGGGATTACAGGCGTGAACCATCGCGCCTGGCCCCACTAATAGCACTCTTAAGGCCTCAAAAAGCTCCTCAGAAAATAGGACTCAGCCCTTCAGATGCTTTATAGATGGTTCTTTCTTACTAATAATCTAGTATTAGACAAGGAAACAGCAGATTTAATAAAAGATATAACCTCCTTGGCTAAGTACCCACAGGCTCTTAGGACCTTACCTGAAGGACACCCTAGGGCAAGGAGGAAAGAGTTGTGCTGCCCTGGAGACCTAGTGCCTCTTAAGTCTCCCCCCTCAGACTCTCCCTTTCTAGGCCCATCTTCGGAAGGATCATTTTTGATTATTCTGTCTATTCCAACGGCAGTTAAGGTGGTGGGAACTGACTTGTGGATTCATCATACTCAGCCGAAGCCCTGGACACCTCCTGAAGAAAATCATAGGCCTTCCACTCCACACCCTGAGGTTCCAGGAGATGACCCTTCATACACCTATGAGCCATTAGAGAACCTGCATTTGCTCTTCCAACAAGATCCCCAGGAAAGTAACTACTCATGAGTCTAACTTATATCCTGGCATTAACAAGACTATCACTCTTAGCAGTTGGACTTTCCTGTTCAGAGGGAGTACTGAGAGACTTCTCTTCCTGGGTCCATGAGGGGCATGGTTTCAAAGGCAGGAGTTTCCAGGCTCCATGCATGTATCTGGGAACTAGAGGGGTTTCAAATGTAAAGTTCTTTGTCTGGGTTTCCAATGCATGGGCTTGGTAGAGAAAGCCAGGTGAGGCTCCTTTGTCCCAAAAAACCCACCAAAAGCTCTGGGAGGAGGGGGCTCTATAACTCAGAGTTGTGGACCAAGCAGTGAATCTGGTATCAGAGTCAAAGATCAATCACTCAGAGAAAGTATGAAAGAACTCCTCTCAATGGACGAGAACATGAATGGGGAGAGATTAACTCAAGGCTTAAAACTCCAGCTGCTCCTATCTATATGGATTCCTTCTCTGGGTCCCCTCCCATGACAGCGTGGGAACTGTCTTCTTTCTCTCTCTGTCTAATAAACTGTGTTTCTGCAAAACTCTTTGGGTTCACGGTATTTATTCAAACAGCAAACTCACAGCGCCTCCGGGGCCCCTTTCCCCGTTCTTCGGGGTTAGCCAGGCCAAGAACCTCTTCAGAACTGGGAGCTGAGTACGCTTCCCCAGTTACAGCATGATCTCAGCTCTGCCTCCCAGGTTCAAGTGATTCTCCTGCCTCAACTTCCAGATTAGCTGGGACTACAGATGTGCACCACCACGCCCAGCTAATTTTTGTATTTTTAGTAGAGATGGGGTTTTGTCATATTGGCCAGGCTGGTATTTAACTCCTGATCTCAAGTGATCTGCCCACCTCAGCCTGGGATCCCACCCAAAGTGCTGGGATTACAGGCATGAGCCACTGTGTCTGGCCTTGAAACTTTTGAAAAATAAATCTACCTCTCTTGATTTCACTTTCTTCAACTATAAAACAAAACATTTGAAGAAATAGTCTGTAAATTTCTTCCCCATTATAATTATGTGATTTAATTCTTCTAAGGTAGCTATCACAAGATCAAGAGATCAAGACCATCCTGGCCAACATGGTGAAACCCTGTCTCCACTAAGAACACAAAAATTAGCTGGGCATGGTGGTGCATGCCTGCAGTCCCAGCTACTTGGGAGACTGATGCAGGAGAGTCTCTTGAACCTGGGAGGCAAAGGTTGCAGTAAGCAGAGATAATGCCACGCACTCCAGCCTGGAGAGAGTGAGACTCTGTCTCAAAAACTATATAATAATAAATTAGTCATTAATGAAATGCAAGTTAAAATTACTATTAAATACCAGGCATAGCTTTTAGGATGGCAAAACTGAAACAAAAACAACAAACAACAAAAATCTAGGTAACAATGCCAAAAATTAGAGAGGATGTACAGCACCTCCAAGTTTCACATGTTGCCGGTGATAGTGCAAGATGTGAACACCATTTGAGAAACTGGTGAGGCAGTTTCTCCCACTCAAGTACTAACCAGGCCCTGCCCTGCTTAGCTTCCATGATCACATGAAATTACATGCATTCAGCATAGTATGTCTGTGGGCTGCTGGAGAATTTCTTATTAAAATACTGACTATGCAATGTGTTTCCCCCCACTCCCAGGTATTTGCTCAAACAAAATTAAACTATATTTGCACACAAAACTTGTGTAGAAAAAGACCCAATGGCCATGAAATTGTGGATGGGTGAACAAATGTGGTGTATACCTAAATGCAACACTATTCAGCAAAAATAATAATAATAAAACAAACAATGAACAAACAAATGATACTATTGAAACAATTGACAAAATTGTATTTTTCAAATGAATTAGGCTAAGAGCAAGAAGCCAAAGATAGGAGGATTTATACTGAATGGTTCTATTTATATGATATTTTGAGGAAAAAGGCAATATTCAAGAAATAGAACAGTAGTTACCAGGAACTGAGGGCCGTCAGAAGGAATTGAGTAATAGGGGCCTTAATCAACTCTTTGGAGTAATGGAAATAATCTATATCTTGATTCATGGTGGTGGTCACAGATATAAATGTTTGTTAATACTCAGAATAAACCTAAAAAGGTTTATTTTCATTGTATGTCAATTATACTTCAAATCCTAGGAGAAATGGCAGTGACGTATGGTGGTCACACATTTTTCAGTGATAAGAATATACATATCTATAAAAAATATATATTGCCATATTACATGGTATATACTACATACACTTCTATTCAATATAAACTGTGATAAACTTTCTAACAGACCTGGCTGGAGGTGAGGAAGGTGCCTTTCTAAGAGATGTGTTTGGGATCTCATTAATTTCAGTTTGTATCCTTGCCAGCAGAAAAGATGCTGTTCTACCAGAAGAGATGAGGGACGATAGTAAAACAGATTATTATTAATCGTGTGACCCATGTTTTTTAAAAAATTTCTTAAGTTACTAAGGACTGGGTGAGCTAAAATTACATTCACAGCAGAAGGACAATGACTTCGTAATAGCTGAAAATTATAGAAAAAATATATTTTTCCTCTATTAAACTTTCATATTCTTCTGTATGTAATATATCTACCTATAAGAAAGCCTCCAAACAACTGAAGATTGACTCCTGCTTTCATAATTACCAAGGAAAACAAGAGTGAGAAAAAAGGTTATACAGAAAATCCTCGACTGCGTTCTGCAGATGGTTTCCATTACAACATTTAAAACCACCTTGAAAACGTTCATGACCTAGTGATGGCTCAGCACACATTTTCAGGCAGATGCATCTCTGTAGTAACAGAAAATTTCAGCCTGAGCTACTGCAGCTCTACAAATAAGCATTATTGAGGAAATGTCAGTGTTTGTCAGGGTAGTGATGAATTGAAGGCAACTGGATTATTTCAACCTTTAAAAGCTAGCCAAGGCCCGGCGTGGTGGCTCACACCTGTAATCCCAGAACTTTGGGAGGCCAAGGCAGGCGCATCACCTGAGGTCAGGAGTTCAAGATGAGCCTGGCCAACCTCATAAAACCCCATCTCTACAAAAATACAAAAATTAGCTGGGCATGATGGCAGGTTCCTGTAATCTCAGCTACTCAAAAGGCTGGGGCAGAAGAATTGCTTGAACCCGGGAGGCAGAGGTTGCAATGAGTCGCACTCCAGCCTGGGCGACAGAGTAAGACTCTGTCTCAAAAAAAAAAAAAAAGCTAGCCAATACAGAATAATACTTGATTCTTTTAAAAAATCTTTGAAATATTCTCCCTGCAAAGTCTTCCCTACAGTTTCTGTCTGTTAAAGGACTGCTCCTGAATATTTCAAATATTATTTTTTAATTTAAAATCCCACAAAGATTTCTTCCAGACACATCTTTATTAAGGCACTTAATACACCATGATGTGGTTAATTGTACCTAATTCTTTGCCATATATTTATTGTTGTCTTGTTAATATATTTATCTTTTGAGATTTTGTTGACCATTAGGTACTAATTGACAAATACATTTTCATATGTACTCCATTTCAAATGTCATAATTTATCTTAATATTAAGCTTCTAATCTAAACATTTCTACTGTTCCAGCAAAAATATAAATTGATTCTAAGAGAAAAATATGGAAGAGACATAATTCTCAGCAATTTTGACCTGACTGGGTTAAAAATATGTTTAACACAAACCACACCAAGGATCTTATTACATATCTAAGTCAGATATTACTTATATATATGTGTTACATTTTTATATAAGTAATACATTACTTATATACATTTTTTTATTTCAAAGAGACCTGAATAAGGTTCGAATTATATTCACACAATCATTGGACTATAACTACAAAGTCAATTTCTCTCCATTTATATGTCATTATCTTTTCTGTAAAGGGATTTTCTTTTGGGGTGGGAAGAGACAGATGTTGGAGATATTGCTGAGTTGATTATTTGAACACACTCAAGCATCGTGATACAATAAGAATGTACGTCATACCAAGACTTCTTGAAAGTCATGTTGCCTTAATCATTAAGCTAAATGTATGTAATATGTACATTATATATATATATATATATATATATAGAGAGAGAGAGAGAGAGAGAGAGAGAGAGAGTGTGTGTGTGTGTGTATGTGTGTGTGTGTGGTGTGTGTGTCCATAGTGAATGCCTTTATACTGGTACTGTATAATTAGGGTATCATCCAAGATAACTGAGTATCTGCTATTATATATAATATTAAGTAATTTTGCAGTTTCTAATTTTCCCCAGGAAGGAAATCATGAACCACTTTAAATAGCCATTGTAGAGCTTGCCTGAAGTCAACAAGGTTGAATTCTGCACCACAATTTTTCAGGAATTTTCCATGAGCACCAGTATCCATACATCCTGAAATACTCGATAACCTCCATCCTCAACCAACATTTGTTACTCAGTTATCTTGGATGATACTCGAATTATACAGTGCTAGTATCTGAAACATTTTAGGTATAAAGGCATTCATACAAACAGACACTATTAATTAAATTACCTCTAATTTAATAATTAACTAAGTTAGCAAATGCTTACCAAACCCTCCACTCTAGTTACTACGCTATTACTCTACAATATAGCAAAGATACATAAACGTATGTACTATCTATCTCTGATAAAAATTACTATAAAAACAAGTTCTTCAGATTCTGCTGATAACAGCTTTCTTGTAATGTTCACACATAAATTTCTAAGGCCACAGATGCCACACTATTTTTAACAGTATTATTGATTATGAACCCAAATATATGCAATACACAGGCATTATCTATCCAAGAAAATTACCTCAGTTAACTGAAAACTGTAGGAAACCCACCCCAATTACACATCAAATTTTCCCAGACATTTCAGAATCCTAGAAATAGACAAATATTTATGTTGAATTTCTATCTATTGGTACAAGTGTGTGCCTGTTTACAAATTGTTTTTCTTTGGTATAAGCAAATATTTCAGCAGAAATTTTCCTCATATAGTTTTTACAGACATAAAAATAAAAAAGCAATTTTTAGAATATAATAAAACATTGTCAATTCTGAAGAGAAACAAGAAAAAGCATTTTTTAAAAAATTTCTAAGACATGCTTTATGGGAGTAGATTTCCCTTCCAGGCATAGATTTGAATTTTTTTTTTTTTTTTTTGGTATTTAAAAGAAACAAGTGTACCCAGAAGAATTACCATATGTTGCAGTAACAATTCTCCAAGCTATTGACATTAATATAAACATGTGTTTTGTTAGTAATAGCACAATAAAGTTATTATAAAAAACCAAAACTGTAAATAGATTGTATTTGCATGGGTAACAGACATTTCTCCAGAAACTATGAACAGTATTTCTCCTATTACAATATTTTAGAATAAGAATCCCATCAAAATTCTGTTGTTTGTATCACACTGAAGATATTGTCCATGCAAATAAGTCATAATATTCTTTTAATAACCTCCTGTGAATTATGATTTGTAATTAATTTAATGAAGGTTCTGTTTAATAACGTTATTTGGAAAGAGAACCTCAGAAGGAAAGCTCAGACCTAGACATTGAACTACTACCTACAATTTATTCATTAGAATGAAAAAAATATAAATAGGATTAAAAAGAAAAATTAAGAGGATTTTAATTAAAGTACCTGCTTGCCCATGCCTTTTATTAATAAAATATTTTATGAAATTGAATTCTGTGGAGAGGAAAAGGTTAAGTAATGCCTTCTTTTTTATATTACATAGAACTGATCTGTTGATCAGTTGTTGTATTTGAGATCACCCCTTGCTTCAGACAGACACATACTCTGTGGTTCAATAATTGTTCCAATTGCTGTTAATAATAAAAATATCTTACCTAATAAAAATGAGCCAAACTGCCTGAAAGATAAGCCAACTTGTCATATTAAGATGTTCATTTTCATTAAAAGCATACTTTTTTAAAAACATAAAAACCCATTTTATAATAGCACACCTACATACTTTATTCATCTTTCTCTCTTATGGAAACTTCTCTTACAGTTATCTTGTTTATTTAAGGTTGGAGTTGATGGACAAATATAAAATTGCTATTTTTTTTTTATAGAAAACTTTTCAGTATGTTAAATGCAGGCTTTCAATTTGTAATGGGAGAGTTTCTGCCCTACACGCTTTTTTTTTCTTGTCCTTTCACTCTGTCCTGCCTCAGCATGGATAAGAAATGAACAGTGACCCCTATCTATAGGCCTAGGGTTAATCAGCTAGTAAGTCTAGTAAATCTAGTAAATCTAGCTAGTAAGTCTAGCTAGTAAGTCAGCTAGTAAGCTAGTTAGTCTTCTAGTAAGACACGAAGCAAAATTCTTCTTTCTATGGTCGTTGTAAGCGACTTTGTCAAGGTTTCATCACTCCTGATGTTTTATATTTCTTTTTGTGAAAGGGTTTAAGGATGTGTGTGTGTAGTCCAGAGAGAGAGAGAGAAGGTGGCAGATTCACAGCTAAAGTTTGACAAGATAAAGGCAAATAATTTGGTCTTCTAGGACGCGCTTGTATTCCGTCTTGTTCTTAGTGCTACGTTTCAATGACTGGTCATAGCATCTTAATAGGTCAATCCAAACTACCACCAACCTTGGCTAATACTTCTGAGATAACAAGAAAAGCCTTTAAAATGAGGTTTTAGTTCAGATGTGAACAAGGCTAGGGAAAAATTTTCTTTCTTTAAGAAAAAAGATCAGTCTTCAATGACGTGCCCTGCACAACAATGGGCTTTCACTAAATGTACATACTTTCCCTCTTTTAACATAATCATCTTCTCCCTGATTCCTGTGTGACATGATTTTGAGCATCGTATTAGTTAGATGAGAGCTCTCTCAAGTCATTCCAGCTTGCTCCAGCGTACTAAAAAAAAAAAAGGAGGATTGTGATTGCCCTTGCACTTAACATTTTAGTTCTTTAATACAGGCTCACTTTGTATAAGCTTTATTGGTTAGATAAAGAGGCGGCGACGACTGATTATTTTGAATGGCTGCTTCACGTCATAGCTTTATACATTTTAATAGGTTATTTCTTCTTGCGAAATAGCTGTATCCACTGTGCAAATAAGGAAATGGGAATTCAGAAAGATCATGTGAAATAGCTCTGTCCTTTTGATCTGAATTAATCTTTGTTGATGCAAGAGCCCATTCTCTCAGAGTGTTGAAGTGTGCAGCATATAAAACCTCTATATTTTCATGGAGGTGCCTACTAAGCCATGCCACATCATGTTTTATAGTCCTTTATCTAGATGCATATAAAGAACTTTATGCTTATTTTGGTTACGTCATTCTATATTCAACCTTGATATACTCTCCCCATAAATCAACTCTGTTAAGAGTACTCTCCTGATTTATTAATATTATATTCAGCCTTATTACTTAAAATAATCTGAAATATTGTGCCATTAAATTCTTCACATAAGTCATTAACAAGATGAGAGAGCTTACTACGCTTACTATCATTGTATGATAACATATCATACAATGGACCGTAGGGAAAATTCTCCTGTTCTGCTTATGTTCTGGACCGTTTAAGACAAATCTTGCTAAGACCAGTGCCTTCAGAAGGCATGAGCCGGAAAATAAAGATGGAGAACGTGGAGGAGATTGCAGGCCTCAGGCACATCACCGAGCCTTCCCCAGACTCTGCCTTTACAGCAACACTTTAGGGGCAAGAAATGGTCTTGGTCACAAAATTTCAAGTATTCAACCATAACTTCCTCTGGCATGCCTATTTTTACTACAATCTCAGGCTCCCTAAAAGAGGTGCTATAAATTTAAACTCTAAAACATTTCAGACTTCTGGCTAAAGAAATAACCACCAGTCCAAAACATAAACAGCAACGGCAGCAGCAATTATTTCCATCTTCTTTTAATGCAATATATTGTACTTTTTAGGAGTGTAGGCTTTTGAATCTGACAGCTTTCATTTAACATTCTCATTCTGACACTTAGCAGTCGTGCAATCTGATAAAATTCACCTAATTCCTAAGTGCCAAAGTGCTCAATAAACAGCTATTGTGGATATCAGCAGAGACAGTAACAGAAGTAGTAGAATATCTGTGTTATTTTTTACCTCTAATCAGCACACAGAAATTGACCCTGGTTTCACGCTGGGACTCACACCTGGTATCTCACATTGTGTATTGTACTTGTTGATGCTGACGTAAGAATCTTAAGTTCTGCTTCTTTCAGCATAAGGTCCTTCTTCACTTTGAAAGAGAACGTAAAACAGATAGATAGTAGAAGGGATATAGGAAGGAAAAGAAGGAGGAAGAGAAGAAAAAGGAGGAAGAGATAGAGAAGGAAGAACAGTTAACATTTGGCTTTATTATCTAGTGAATAATGACTGCCAGACAAAGCAGTCAGTCTATTTCTGCCCAGTTGCTATTTTTATTTGCTTAATACACTTAATTTTGGGGTTTTTACAATGTATCTAAGGGTACTTATTTCTCTTTAATATTTTTGAGAACAATTTTATAACTCCATATCTCTCTGTATTTATTTCTAGCTGTTTGAATTCCATTCTGCATTTTGTACATCTTCTTATTTATCTCTGGATCATGAGAAAGATTTGTGTGTTCAGCTTTATTGCTTTCTGGGACTTATCCTAGTACTATATTCAGGACAATGAGGAGAGGTCTGTTATTCTTAATGAACAATTATGTTAGAAAATATATTCACCCTTTTTACCAAAAATATGTGTTCATCTGCCATTCATCTGTCCTTTCTAAAAGAAGTCAGCTAAAATACTTCCCAATATCTTGTTCCTCTATCTAGAATATGACAGACATTCAAATTAATGTCTCCTTTCAGAGTGTTAATGGTTTGTGAAATTGAACTCAGTGCGATAGTCTAGCTAGCCATATAAAGTTTTCGTTACCATTCTCACTTTGTGAATGATAGACAGGCTTTCCTCTGTTCAAAAAATATGTTATGTATTTCATAAGGATCAGAGGACTACATAAAGGCAGAAAAATAAAATCTAAGTAGGACTTTTATTACTTAATTGAAAGAACTTACATTAGCATATTGAACTAAATGAAGAAAATAGGGAAGATCAAAATCATGATAACTGTAAGGAATGCACTATCATTCCAATAATACTGAAAATCAGCAACAACTGAAACTGGCATTTTGAATATGCCCTCTTATAGTGAAGAAAATAAAAATATTTCAGATATTTCTTATTATTCAACATCAATTATGAATTGGGAAATTGTATGTAAAATTATTTTCATTTATTGAACAAAATGAAGTACTGGGAAGTGCTTTCAGGAGAAAAAAAAAATTAAACACCAGCCTGCAGCATCCACATTAAATTCCACTGTGCAAGACAGAAGTTTCTTAGTTTCTACAACATCAGGAAAATCAAATAAATATAGATCAAAGGAGCTGATATTTGCACATTTTCTTACTAATAACTGGAAGACTGAGAAGATGAAATATGATTTTATCTGAATTAACCCAATTTCTACAAAAACTATTTTGCTATTCATAAAATATCTCACAATCTACCAGCTAATGAAAACCTATTTTATGAAGGGGAAGCATCTCTCAAATAAGTAATTGTCCCTAGTTATAAATAATATGGTCAGATGACTCTATTCTTAAGAATGCAAGACTCAACCAAATTTAATTTTTCTGGAAACAGCTTTAACCAAATCTGTCAAGCTTGAGGAGGGAAGCAGTCTGTCACTGTTTGTCTTCTATCAGGACACTTATATCTAACTAAATTCAGGTGAAAAATAATGGAAATATGATAAATATTTGATACTGTTTAGATATTTTTCCTTTCATCAATATCATGTTGAATTGCAATCCCGATTGCTAGAGCTTGGGTCTGGTGGGAGGTGTTTGGATAATGGGGACAGATCTCTCATGGCTTGGTTCTGTCCTCGAGATAGTGAGTTCTCATGAGAAATGGTTACTTAAAAGTGTGTGTACGTTTTTGCCCTCTCTCTCTCTCTCTCTCTCTAGTTCCTGCTTCTACCATACAACATGCCTGCTTCCTCTTCACCTTCTGCCGTGATTGTGAGCTTTCTGAGGCCTCCCAAGAAGCAGAGCAGATGCCAGCACCATGCTTCCTATAAGTCTGCATAACCATGAGCCAATTAGACCTTTTCCCTTCATAAATTACGTATTCTCAGGTATTTCTATATAGCAATACAAGAACAGCATAATATGCTATAGAAAATTGAGAGGGACATTGCTATAAAGATAGCTGACAATGTGAAAGCAGCTTTGCAACTGGATAATGGGCAGAGTTTGGAAGAATTTTAAGGGCTCAGAGGACAACAGAAAGATGAAGGAAAATGTGAAACTCCTTAGAGACTGGTTAAATGGTTGTGACTGAAATGGTGATAGTGATATGGACAGTGAAGTCCAGGATGACAAGGTCACAGGTAGAAATGACAAACTTATTGGGAACTGGAGCAAAGGTCGCACATTTTATGCCTTTGCAAAGAACTTGGGTGCATTCTAATCAGATTCCCCTGGGGGTCTGTGAAAGTTTGAATGAAATAGTGATAATGTAAGGTATCTGATGGAAGAACTTTCTACACTGTGAAGCATTTAAGATATTGATACAGGAGATAGAAATTATTTAGGCAGATAGTAAGGGCAACAGAGTCCATGGCAGAATTTCCCTTTTAGCAAAAGGCAGCCCCCAGAATCATTTCTTTTCTAACAAAGCAGCAGCAGCCTGAAAAATTGAGCTGCAAACAGAGATAAGCAAGCCAGAAGCCTGCACAGGTGAATTCCAGCATCTGTTCTAATAGAAAAGAGCTAACTGGAAGCCACTATGTCCAACATGGAGCCTCCATCTTCCCTTTCATCATCACATGTACAGTAAAGGGGGCAACATGGTGTCGGCCAGGTAGAGAACCCATCTGCATAATAAAAAATTACGGTACAGGTGGCTAGATTTTTGTGCACTCTGCAAATGGCACACCTAGTCCTAACCAGTTTTTTGTGCTTTATGCAAATGGTACACCTAGTCCTAACCAGTTTTTTGTGCCTTATGCAAATGGTACACCTGGTCCAAACGATCTTTTGTGCACATGTAAATCAGACACTGCCTCCTCAAGCTCATCTATAACACCTCCTGCACTTTACCATGGACTGAAAGACCCACTCAGGACCTGAAGGAGAGAGCTTTTCTTTTTCTTTCACCTATTAAACCTCCACTTTTAACGTCACTCCTTGTGTGTCTGCATGCTTGATTTCTTTGGCATGAGACAATGAACCTTGAGTATTTACCACAGACAAGATCCCTGCTTCAATATGACCTGGGCCCTTTTAACAACCTAATTCAGAAGCAGAAGCAAAGGAATGACTTAAAGTAGGAACTTATCTTAAAAGGGAAGCAGAGAATAAAAATTTGGAAAATTTATAGTCTGGCCATGGGTCAGAGAAATAAAAAGTTTTTCAGTGAGGAATTCAAGCACACTGTGGAGCAACCAGGTACCAGGGGTATTTGCATATGTAAAAGGAAGCCAAGTGCTAATATCGAAGACAATGAGAAAACAGACTTGAAGTCATTTTAGAGAACTTTGTAGCAGCCCCTCCCATCAGAGGCCCAGAGGCCTAAGAGGAAGAATGATTCTGTGGCTCTGCCAAGGGCCCTGCTACTCTCTGCAGCACTGGGACACTTCTCCCCACATCAAGGCTGCTCTAGCTCCAGCCACAGCACAGATGACCCCAGGTACAGCCCAGTCCATTGTTTCAGTGGGTGCAATGGTAAGTCTTGACTGCTTCCATGTGGTATTAAGCCCGTAGGTGCACAGAGTGCAAGAATAAATGACGCTTGGCACCCTCTGCCCAGATTTCCAGAAAATGTAAGGAAAAGCCTGAATGCCCAGGCAGAATCTTGCTGCAGCAGTGGAGCCCCCACAGTGAACCCCTACTGGGCAATGCAAAAGAGAAATGTGGGATTGGAGTTTCCCCACAAAGTCCCCACTGGGGCACTGCCTAATAGATCTGTCATAAGGGGTCACTGCCTCCAGACCCGAGAATAGTAGATCCACTGGTGGCTTGCACCCTGTGCCTGAAAAAGCCACATGCACTCAGCAACCCGTGAGAGCAGCCCTGGGGTATGAGCCCTGCAAAGTGAAAGGCTTTGGGCTCCCTAAGTCCTTGGGAGCCCACCCCTTGCACCAGTGTGCCCCGGGTGTGGGACATGGAGTCAAAAGAGATTATTTTGGATTTTAAAATTTCTTATGACTGCCCTTCAAGGTTCTGAACTTGCATGGGGCCTGTAGCCTCTTTCTTTTGGCTGATTTCTCCATTTTGGAAAAGGAATGTGTATCCAATGCCTATAATCCACTGTATCTTGGAAGTAATAAACTTTTGATTTATAGGCTCATAGGTGGAAGACATTTGCCGTGTCTTCGATGAGACTGAATTTTTGAGTTAATGCTAGAATGAATTAAAACTTTGGAGGACTGTTGGGAAAGCATGCCTATATTTTGCAATGTGAGAAGGACATCAGATTTCAAAGTGGCTGGGGGAAAATAATAGTTTGGGTGTGTCCCCACCCAACCTTCATGTTGAATTGCAATCCTCAGTGCTGGAGGTGGAGCCTGGTGAGAGGCATTTGGGCTTGGATTCCTCAAGGCTTGGTGCTGTCTTTGTGATAGTGAGTTTTCATGAGCTCTGGTTGTTTAAAAGTGTGTGGGACCTCTCCCTTTCTTGCTCCTAATTTTACTATGTGATGTGCCTCCTGCCCCCAACTTTTGCAAGCTTCCTGAGGCCTCCTCAGAAGCTAAGCACATGCCAGCATCATGCTTTCTGTAAAACCCACAGAATCATGAGCCAATTAAGTCTAATTTCTTTATAAATTACCCAGTCTCAGGTATTTCTTCATGGTAATACAAGAATGGCCTAATACATTATGTCACCTGAATTACTTTTAGTATTTTATGGGTTCTGTTTAGCCCTGAATCTATTTCAGTTTGCAAAAACATGAAAGAATAAAAAAATTGATATGAAAATAATTCCCTTGACCATAGGAAAGTATGAAATCAGTCTTAGGGCTCCTCCTTGCCTCCTCCATTCAGTCCAGCCTGTACATTCAACAGGACACATAGGATTCTAAGTTGAGTCTCGATACTATTGAATGAATATTTGTATCTTCTAAAAGTAATATTTTAAATTGTAACACCCAATGTCATGGTACTTAGAATTGAGGATTTTGGGAAGTGATTACATTATAAAGGCAGGGGACACATGAATAAAATTAGTGACCTTATAAAAAGGGTTACAGAGAGCTCCCTTGCTCCCTTCCACCACGTGGGTACTCAGTGGGCAGATGGCCGTTTGTGCCATCATCAGACACTGAATCTACCAGCACCTTGATCTTGGACTTGCCAGCATCTGGAACTGTGAGAAAAACATTTCTGTTGTTTATAAATTGCCCAGTCTATACATTCTGTTATAACAGAATACAGCCAACAGAACCTGCCAGATACTGAAGAGTTCATAAATGTAAAGTCTATGACTATTGATGATCCTTTTGTAAATGCTGGCAGGATATTAACAATAGCACTCTCTGAGATCTGCAAACTTCTAGGTATCATTCAGCAGGAGTGCATGAAATGAGATGACTTAAATATGAGGCTGCTGGCTATTTTCTAAATCTTATGAGCACCTTGTTATCACTGCTATCATTTTTAAAAATCATTTAAATCATAGAAAAATTACAGAAACTAACTTGTATCTTTAAATTCCCATTGGCTCATATATTATCATTAAAGACATTGATGGGTTATGATTAAGGACATAAAAGGAGAGGAATAGGAAGTAACCATGAAAGATATTTGCCATGATTAGAGAGCTTATTCCCACTAGTGAAAAGGTTACAACCAAGGGTTAGTTGAAATTTGTATTGCTCAGATAGAGGTACTTCCTTCTACTTGTTAGATACACACACACACACACACACACACACACACACACGAATACACACAGCCCTGTAACTCTTTACCTAGGAAATATTTGCTGAGCACCTTACATATCTCAGGGATATTCCTAGGTTCTATTTTGGTAAACAAATGAGTAAGGCAAGATCATTTTTCTTTGAACGTCACAGTTATGTTATCTGTTACTTTACTCCACAGGTTAAATAACTTAAACAATCAAAGATCACCATCTTAAAGACACATTTTATGATAGTTTTTCCTTCTATGTACTTATTTTAAATAAATGGGGGACGCTTTTCAGCTTCATGTAAGCTACCTATTCTAAATTTTATTTTGCCTGTGAATTTAATTACTAATAGCTTACATTAAAATATACCTGTTAAGCACAGAAACTACTATTCATTTAATATTTACGGTGTTTAAATTCTATAAACATGTATTATTCACTCATTTAATAAACACTACATGTTTAATGATAAAATTAGTCATCCTTTTAACTATAGGAGAATTGTGATCACACTGAGATAAAGATTTTCATCCTGAGTATTAAGAATAGGGTTGCCATCTTTAATACTTTCCCAAATTCAGGCAGGAAGAAAATTATTATCTTCTCACAACTTTCTCTCTCTGTCTGTGTGTGTAGGTGGGTGTTTCTATCTTCATCTCTTTTCTTTCCTTTTTCACTTGCCCATCCCTTCTTTCTTTCCTTTCTTCTTTCCTGCCATCCTACCTTGCCACCTGCCTTCCCTCTATCTTATAAAATAAACAAAATAAAAACACAATTAAAATTAATGATGATTTTCTTACATTTTTATATAACAATGAATAAAATTTAAATTACAAAGCATACCCTGGGGAGCTAACATTTTTTAAAAAAATTCCAGTTTAACATGTACATTTTTATAATGGTTTATCTTAGGTTATTTAAACACAAATCAGGTCAAGATGCTTTGATTCCATTTTCTTGTTTTTGAGAATATTTGCTCTTTTCCTCTCCTTGTTTTTCCCTCCTCTATTTTTCAAAAATCTCTTTCCTCATCTAACACTCTTCTTTTTCTGACACCCTTCTCCTTTTCCTGCCACCCCACCTCCCCTTTCTCTATGCCATATTTTATTCCATCACCCTCATCTTGTTCTCTTAGATTAAAAAAAAATTACTCAGCAATTTTGTGAATATGCAAAAAAACCAATAATAAAATGTATGAATTTTTAAAAAATTCATAATTATTCAGTGAAATTGTAAAATAATAATAATAGTTGGAAATACTTGGTGAGTTTTCTATGTCCTAAAATTAATTACATATCATAAAATTTTTCTATCAAACTTTAGTTATGAGAAATTCCTTTAGGTATAAGTAAGGGCCAATAACGCATATAAAACATGTGACTGCACTTGAAATGCACACATTAAACATGTATTATGTCACAGTTTCTTAAATCGGGAATTCAGAAATAGGTGGATTTTTACAATTTGGTATCTCAGGTGGGTTGTTTTCAAGATTTGAGATGGCTAAAGACATCTGAAGAATTAACTGGGGCTAGAGGCTCACTCACATGTGTGCCTGTTGATGCTGGTTGAGGTCAGGGACCCTCCTCTTCACCACATCCCTTTGTGCTGCTTGAGTATCTTTATCACATCACAACTGGCTTCCCACAGAATGAACAATCCAAGAGATGGGGTCTATGTATTGTTTGATGTCAACGTCATTAGTAATACCAAGAGGGTACTCACATTGCCTGAAACCCTACTGAACAAATAGTTCCTTACTTAATTCTGTGAGGAAGGACAGTCATGCAACGGCATCATAGGGGACCAGCGTGTGGGGATGGTTTTTATAAAAGTCTGTGCCTTGTGGATCACTGTTTATCCTTTACAATAAGAGCATTCTGAATGTATATCATATGTATAATGATGAATATAATGCCATATGAGAGAGTTCGGTTACAAGAGGGCAAATAATCGATTCAAATGGGTAAAAGCTGCAGATACCTTATTGTAGGCTGAATTGTTTCCCCTCAGTGCTTGAGACCCCAGTGCTTCAGACAGTGAATATGTTTGGTGATAAGGTCTTTAAAGAGATAATTAAGGTAAAACTGGTTTGTATGGGAAGGCTCTGATGTACTACGACCAATAGTCTTGTAACAGATTAGGACATAATGTGTATGCAAGAGGAAAGACCATATGACAACACATCAAGAAGACAACTGTCTTTAAGCCAACGAGAGAGTCCTCAGTAGCAGTTACTGTACTAAAAAATGGGGCAAGATTTTAATACAAGTCTGCAAGCTCTGAATCTCATGTTCATAATCATTATGATAGCAGGTCTCCCCGGAAAACAAAAACGAAAGTATTTCCAGCACCTAACTGTGTGACAGTTTACTTAGCCTTCTTATGCCTAGTTTTCTTTTCTATAAAGCAATCTCAGTTATCAAGCTTACCTCAGAGAGTTGTGGTATGCATTAAGTGAGGTAATGTATATAAAGCCCTCTGGAACAGAGCTTGACAGTGTAAAATGTTCGACGTATGTTAGGTATTGCTTTTATGACCATATCTTCATCGTTTCATATTCTTTAGCAAAATCAGTGATATTCAAACCATACGTATGGTGGGAAAATGTACTTTCCCGTGAAACATTTCACAAGTATACCTCACTTGGAATATAGGCATTACTAAAACAAGTAAAAGATAAACTTGGCAAACTGAGTCGCAACTCTGCTCTACGCTCTGATAGCCAGCAATCTGCAGACAATGCCCATCTTTCAGGCAACAACTAATCTAACATGGACAAAGATTGTGAAAATAAAAAAGGAAAGAAATGGATGATTTAAAAATTATTTAGGAAGAAGAAATGACAGGATTCAACAACTACTGGGATTCCTAAGGCTGAGAGAGCAATCCATTACATTAGACAAGAGGCAATCCAGTGTATAACTCAAAGATGAATATTAAACCAAGTAGAAATTCAAGTAGTGATGTGGCATACTCCATACACCATAAAAACCTCTGATATTACTATGTGTGTTAAAATACAGTAGTTTTTTAAATAATGAAAAAAATTTAAACAAAATCAAAATAATAGTTATGCTTTGGACCATTTGGTTGAACACTTACTTATTTCACTAACATTTTGGATGTTTTCCTGTAATCTTTTTAAAAAAATTGGTACAATGGTCTGAATTAAGATATTTTATTCAACATTTGAAAACCCATTATATTTAATTATTTTTGGAGGAGAGGATTCTAGTAATTTATGCTCTTATTCATGTAAAAGCTATTCCTCTTCACTGAGAATGCCTGTGTGACCTCATTCCTAAGTGCCTGTGCAGTATGCACCAAAGAACACCTTTAAATAATGCTGCACAGCTGACCTGTGTTTCAGAACATTTGCACATGCAAACTGCAGACGTAAATCAAAGGCTCTTTCTTGTAAGCATTAAGAAAAGCTATCAAAGAGAATGAGTCAATGCTCATAGATACAGAGCCCTAATAAAAAAACTCCAAGTAAAATCCAGACAATAATTACATAATGGCAATACAGGCTAGGCTATTCCAGTTACTTTAAAAACTTGACTGGCAAAGGGTATTGAGGAAATCTGTCCCAAGGGGTGAAGGCAAGGTTTTCGGTGAGGATACTGATGACTGTGTTAGTAACTTTAATAATTGAGAAAACTGTTAAAGAAAAGTATCACGAGCTATAAAAGAAAAAAAAGAAAAAAAAGTTGGAAAAAGGAAAATGTCCTGTTCTCCTGATAAAGTCAAATGTGTCAGAAAAAGGGAGTTAAAAATTGCTGAGCACTCATTCCAGTACACTTAGAGAGACACTTGGACTTACTAAATATGTAGTTCATTCACTGACTGCCCAGCCCTGTGCATATCTGCATCTCTTCATACTCCTCTTTCTCTCTTGAAGTCTCTTGTGATTCCTGACAGTGACATTAACTGCTCTTGCCAGGGGTCCCACAGCATCATGTTAGCTACACTTCCTCTGTTATTATCCCATAAAAATACTGGTTATTACTAATATTATAATTACCAGTTTCTGTCTAATTTTTACTTAAATGAAAGCTCCCTTAAGGCAGAGAATGTCTTTTTTTTTTTCACTGCTATAACCCCAGTACTTAACACACCATCTGACATTTATTGGTGATTTAATAAATATTTGTAAATTTGAAGCAAAAACAGATTTCTATCTACTCAATAAGAAACTGTCATTCCTTCTCACTGGCAGTTTAAATTCCCTACATTCTTTCTCACTCCTGCCAGCCCCAGTTCAACATTCACAGTAACTCACAGAGATTTGGTTCTCCTCTAGTTTCCTCCAGTTAGTTATATAAACCATGATTACCAAATTTTTCAGGACAGATTCCAGTTCATGTAAGTTAATTACTTACATGAACAGATGAGTTTCAGTCTGTCTGTCTGCTACAGTATCCTTCAAAAGTGATTAAAGAGATTTCTACCAAATTTGGGATAGGCTACCTGTATGCGTGCACACATGCACACACACACATGCGAGCACACGCACACACTTCACTTTGAGAGACAACTAAGGGACTTTGAGGAATTATTAACTCACCAAAACAACTTATATGAAGTGAACTGTGTAATACCTATTTCATTCATGAACAATTCTTTGTGGTGCTCCAGAGCAGTAACAGCAGGATCTCCTTATTCAACAAAGATTAATAATTCTATTGAGGAACAGAGAGAAAGTCACTTTGCTTTCACTATGAGGATAAATACATATGACCAATGTAAACTGTGCATTTCACATTGGATTATTCATACTAGGATCATAATCGTCTAGCACAGTGTCTAGCACCCTGTGGATGTTAATTTATTTAACTGTTACTGTGGGTCACGCAGTGTACTATTTAATTTATCTAATTAGCCTTAAGCCTTATATTACTATCTCCTTGTACAGATGAGGAAACTGAGGTTAAACAATGTTAAGCTACTTTCCCTATAAGGTATAGCTACTAAGTAGTACAGCCAGAATTTGAATACAGGTCTGTCTTGCTCTATGACCTTTTGAAAATTCTAAGACAAATACTTTAAGTTTCAATAAATCTTTTGCAAATTATAAATAATATAAAAGCCCATGTTTAAAATGTATAGATATTGCAACTAGACTTCTAAATGATTAATTTGATAAATATTTGTTGCTTATCATTATTTCTTTTAATGTGTCTTATTTCCCCAATTACTTTGAAAGCCATTTAAAGGTTTATCTTGTCTTATGCCTCCTTATTTCATCCTAGTTTCTAAGAAACAGACATCTATTTATTATTCTCAAGTGGTATTTGTTTACTAATTGATATCCAGCTCAACTCTGCAAAACTTAAACATCTTTGTGAACATTCAAAGTTTTAGGAATTATGCTGTGGTTTTATAATAAAATAATTAGTAATGAAAAACTAAATATTTTGAGATTTATAGCCCAGGCATTTAATATACAAATTTGCAGTCTCACATCTCTTTTTATTGCAGATAGGTAAAATACTTGTAATGAGCTGATCCATTTTTCTAATTGTAAGAAAAGATTATTTCATTTCTGTTTTTTGGAATAGCAGTTTTAAAGTGTCCCACTGCTAAATTTTATTGTGACTGCATAATACCATTTAAAAAATCCTTTTGGGGACATTCTTATTTCTAAATTCAGTAAAGAGTCCAAATTGTGTGCCTAATAATAATTAAAAAGAAAAAATGGGGGTGCAGATAGATTAGGGGCCTCAACTCAAGACACAGACATAATAAGCAGTATGTCAAGCTGTCAAATGCCAGCAATCAACTCCTGGACCCACACTTCATAGTATGATGCTAAGTACACTTTTCCAAAGTGTCACAGATGAGGGGAGGCAGATGTTTGATCTTATGGAAACTTTATATACATGTTCTTAATGATTATCAAAACAATTTGTTATAAGATTAACCTAATACATGCACACGGTTTCTTTTAAAAAAACAAAAAGGAGTTTTTGCTTAATTAAATAAACCTATATATTCCAGCGAGTATGCTTTTTAACTGTGTTTCTATTAGATTAACTTTAATAGAAATGGTTTTTTTAACTTGAGGAGAGAAATGTTCAATGGAAGTGAAAAATCAGTTTACACAATAATAGATGAATAGTAATTATGAAAATATTAGAGGGGTGAGTATTTAAAAAGCACATGAATTTAGAATTTTGTAACTATAAAAACATCTTAAATTAGAGTTACAGGACATAGATAAAAACAGATACAGGTGGACGCCACTGAAGAAGCATCATTAATTCTCTCTTCTCCCTGCTATCATATCTAAGTCAGAATCTCCTGAAGAGCTGGAACAGCTGAGGAAGCTCTTTAATGGACGGATGAGCTTTGAAACAACCAATAAGAGCCTGAGGAGCCATTCTGAGCAACGGGGAATGCTCACGGAATGTGTGGTAATGAGTGATCCAAACACCAAGCACTCCAGGGGCTTTGGGTTCCTCACATATGCCACTGTGGAAAAGGTGGATGCAGCCATGAATTCAAGGCCACACAAAGTGGATAGAAGAACTGTGGAACCAAAGAGAGCTGTCTCAAGAGAAGATTCTCAAAGACCAGATGCCCACTTACCTATGAAAGAAATATTTGTTGGTGGCATTAAAGAAGACACCGAAGAACATCAACTAAGAGATTATTTTGAACAGTATGGAAAAACTGAAGCGATTAAAATCATGCCTGACTGAGGCAGTGGCAAGAAAAGGCACTTTCCCTTTGTAACCTTGGACGGCCATGACTCTGTGGATAAGACTGTCATTCAGAAATACCATACTGTGAATGGCCACAACTGTGAAGTTAGGAAAGCCCTGTCAGAGCAAGACATGGCCAGTGCTTCATCCAGCCAAAGGGGTCGAAGTGGTTCTGGAAACTTTGGTGGTGGTCATGGAGGTGGTTTCGGTGGGAATGACAACTTTGGTCATGGAGGAAACTTCAATGGTCGTGGTGGCTTAGGTGGCAGCCATAGTGGTGGTGGATATGGTGGCAGTGGGGATGGCTATAATGGATTTGGTAATGATGAAAGCAATTTTGGAGGTGGTGGAAGTACAATGATTTTGGAAATTACAACAGTCTTCAAATTTTGGACCCATGAAGGGAGGAAACTTTGGAGGCAGAAGCTCTGGGCTATATGGTGGTGGTGGCCAATTCTTTGCCAAATCACAAAACCAAGGTGGCTAGGAAGGTTTCAGTAGCAGCAGTAGCTATGGCAGTGGCAGATTTTAATTAGGAAACAAACCTTAGCAGAAGAAGAGAGCCAGAGACGTGACAGGGAAACTACGGGTCACAACAGATTTGTGAACTCAGCCAAGCACAGTGGTGATGGGGCCTAGCTGCTACAAAGAAGACATGGTTTAGACAAATACTCATCTGTGTGGGCAAAAAACTCGAGGACTGTATTTGTGACTAATTGTACAACATGTTATTTTAGGTTCTGTTCTGTGAAAAGTGTAAAGCATTCCAACAAAGGGTTTTAATGTAGATTTTTTTTTTACACCCACGCTGTTAATTGCTAAATGTAATAGGCTGATTGTGATGCTGAATAAATGTCTTTTTAAAAAAAAAAAAAAAAAGAAGTACAAACTAATGGAACCCAGTTCTAAGCCTTAAGTGCAATACAATCTAGAGAATCCGGTGAACAGTGTTAAGCCTGGGAATTACATGTGACCTAAAATGGAGTGCCACATCTTCGAGTGGGACTGTTAAATCCAAGTAAGTGGATTGTTTTGTTTTGTTTTGAGTAGGGGAGACAAATATCATCTAATCATTTTTTTTAAAAACTAGGATAGAAACAGACTTTTTAATACATTACCGATATTTAAAAATACTAATTGATCTCTCATAAAAGTTATATTTTAACTCTACCATCCATCTGGTTTCTGTGGCATTAGAATTAAAACTTAGGGAAATAAGTTAATCTGAAAAGGTAACTTTTTTCTTTTTTGGTCACAAAATAAAGGCTAGAGCTAAACAATTATTTAAGATTTCCAAAGTGTCCAGAAAGATTGTCTCTGAAATTGTGGAGACTTCTGAATGAGTTTGGATAATCCATGATGTCCCTCTATGGGATCAGTAGTATTTAGCAACCAGATCACGAGGGAAAAGAAAGGAGAAAAATCATCCCATACACTCACATGTGTGAGTCATTAATGTTTTATTCATCTGTAGAAAAAATACATTCTAAGTAAATCAAGGAAAACTTGATAGACGTTGATCAATGCAGGAGTTTCTCTAGTTAAAGCCATTAAATAGGGATATTTATTTCTCACTGATATTTCAATGTATGGAGATTAAAACATCCTACTTATGCCTATGGGAGTCTCTTCTGAAAATCACATGACTAAGATGAAAAATGAATAGACATAATTAAAGAAGTATGGAAAATAAGTGTGCTTTTACTTTTGTTTAAAATATGAATTAAGAACCACATAATCCAAGTGCTTTCCTTTAACCACAGTAGATTGAACTTCACAGATTGTATAATGTGTTTTTCTTAACAAATTTCATCCAAAATAGCACTGTCAGACTTTTGTGTGTGTTTTCTTTAATTTAGAAAATTCTTTGGAATATATTATTTTCAGTTGAAACTATAAAAAACTTACTAGAAAAGGACATACATGATTTATTTTCTGAAAAATCCGTCTGATAATTTGTCTGTCTTACAGAAGAATTCTTCTGTCTAATACAAATATAGGTATTAGTTCCTAGCAGAGTCAGATTGGAAAACACTAATAAAATTTGAATAGCTCAGAAAAAGATATCTAAGAAGGAATAGTAAGCCATAGCATGCAGGTCATTTATAATAATTAAGGTGCCATTATCTGTGAAATAAACTGATAAAGCAGTATTAGAGCATGAACTCCTGACTCCCACACTGCATTTGCTTTGCACAGATGGTGAGTTTAGTATGACTGCCAGGGATGAAACTAAGGTCAGTTCACCTAGTAAATGAAAATGAATGATACTTCAGCTCTATTTGTTATTGCTCTCATTCTCTCCTCAGCCAGGTGACTGCAAGAGACTGCAGTGTCTCTTGTCAGGTCACTATGTGTCTATAAAATTGATCCTCTAAAAACACAATCTTTTTTTTTTCCTTTCTCCGTTGTTTTATTTCAATAATTTAACTGCTAGCTACAACTCCACTATCCCTTAAAATCTTAAAAAAAAAAATCAGCATTTCTCCTATAACTCTCCTTACCACAGCTTAAAGAAATCCAAAGATCTTTACATTTTTGCAAATTTCTATTTATTTGCATTCTCTTAATTGCTTCAAATGATAAGAGTCTTGCTTCAACATATAATGTTTTCATATTTACTGTCTGGCATCTATATGAGGGTTAGCCATTTCTATGATTTTATATAAAAACTGGCAGATTTTACTGACGTTCTGGGAGCAAAAAGGATGTGTTCTCTAATGGAATCAATTTCAAAACAGTAGGCATCACGTTTCTTAAAATTTCTTTTAGCTACATCATCATCCCAGGGTTTTCCTAAGCTTCTGTTGCTTCCTGTATCAGCCCCCTGCTTTATAAACTCTGTTTTCTGTTTCTCAAATTTATGAATGTAAGTATGTGTGTATGTATGTTTATCAATCTCATTTGATTTTTAACCATAAATATAACTGATTATTTGAATAGCATGTGTCTATATTGGCAAAACAGACTATTATGTGTGGCACACAATTTCTCAATCTTTATGTTTATGCACAAGGAAAATGTTATTTCTCCTTTCCATAAAGATGGCTGTCATTTACTGTAACTCTCCCTAAGGTAGATTTTTCTCATACAATGACTCAGAGCCCATTCATAAAGGCTATATTTATGGAAGAAAGAAACTAGAGGACTTTCCATGGACTTTTTAGTACTTCATACCAGCTCACTTGATATTTATTTAGCCATAACTCATCACATTGTCTACCCAAAAGCTAAAATGTCTCCCCACTCTGCTCAAAAAAAGAAAAAAAACTTAATTGTGACAAGAAGGGAAAAAAGAATTCGATATTGGTAAAGATTAATGATACCTGCGAAAGTCTATAGCCAATCTTTTCTCCACTAATTAATACTACCTTTTGTATGATACGCAAAACCTCCTAAATTTTGTTTGGGTCTGAAACTGAGAATTACTTGGTTTTCCTTGTGGCTTTTTCTTTTAAATATAATTTTGTATATTTCTCCCTCCCCCAACAATATATTGGCTTATTTATAACAATTTTTGACATTATAATTTTATAGTAAGTTTTAATAACTGGTAGTGCATTACTCCTCCTTACACATTTTTTTTCAGGATTATTTTGACTATTTTTGGGCATTCACTCAACCCTGAGAGATTTGAAAAGTTTTCCAGTTCTAGAAAAGTAAAAATGTGGTGAATATATTAGCTTTGTTTTATAGAATAAATTGAATAGAACTGACGGCATTCGGATATTGAATTATCTTTAAACATGGCATAAATACAGTATATTTTGCTTTTTGTCTAGCATACACTTTTATTATCCAAAAAGCAATTTTAGAAACTATATTTTTGCACATTTTTAGGAACACGGAAGAATTTATTGTTGGTATAACTGCTTTTGCTGATGAATAGAAATGTCATTGTTCAGTAACTTTTTTATTTCCGGCATCATATAAACTTTTAAAAGACTAAACTTTAGAAGGCATCCAATCTTTTGGTTTCCCTAGTCACATTGGAAAAAGAAGAATTGTCTTGAGTTACACATAAAAGGCACTTACACTAACAATTGCTGATGAGCTAAAGAATAATTGCAAAAAAAAAAAAAAAAAGAATCATAGTGTTTTAAGAAAGTTTACAAATTTGTATTGGGCTGCATTCAAAGTCATTCTTGACAGCTTGTGGCCCACAGGCCATGGGTTGGAGAGCTTGCTTTAGCTGTTGTATATCTTTGATGCTTTTTCTAAGTGAACAATGTAGTAACTTTGAATAACAATACTTTTATCTCTTCCTTTCTGTTCTTTAATTATTTTCATTCAGTGTGTACTGATCCCTAGGAAAACACTAATAAGAGTGTCTTTGTTGGAGAGATCCAAGATGGCCAATTAACAACAGCTCAGGATTGTAGCTCCCAGTGAAAGCACAGAGAGCGAATGGCCGCCACAATTTCAGACGAATTTCTGTGGCCCACAGACTGGGAGATTCCCGGTGGAGGAGCCACACGGGTCGCCAGCTTGACTCTTTTGGCCGGCACAGCTGTTTTGCCAGGACCCTGGCGCGGCGCGGCGCAGCGCTTCTCAGTGTGGAGTATACGCGACTGGGTGCCCATCCGCACAAGGAGAATATCAATTGGAATCGCTGAGGACTGAGAGTTTCACAGTAAGCACAGCTGAACCCCGGAAGGCCTAGCTCTGTGGGGAAGGGGCGTCTGCCGAAGGAAAACTAAGAAACAGAAAAAACTTCATCACCAACAAGCCGACGTCCACTCAGACCCAATCTGAAAGTCGGCAATTACAAAGACGACAGGTGGATAAATCCACAAAAATGGGAAGAAACCAGTGCAAAAAGGCTGAGAACACCTGAAATCAGAATGCCTCTCCTTCCACAGGGGATCGCAGCTCCTCATCAGCAAGACAACAAGGCTTGACAGAGAATGAGTGCGATGAACTGACAGAATCAGGCTTCAGAAGGTGGATAATAAGAAACTTCTGTGAGCTAAAAGAACATGTACTAACCCAATGCAAAGAAACTAAGAACCTTGAAGGAAGATTTAATGAAACGCTAACGAGAATGGACAACTTAGAGAGGAATATAAATGAACTGATGGAGCTGAAAAACACAACACGAGAACTTCGCAAAGCATGCACAAGTTTCAGCAGCCGAATTGACCAAGCAGAAGAAAGGATATCAGAGGTCGAAGATGAACTCAGTGAAATAAAACGAGAAGGCAAGATTAGAGAAAAAAGGGTAA
>CAUYLG010044203.1:0-48732 GCA_963573385.1 Cacajao melanocephalus | reverse complement strand
TTTTAATACCCATTTTTAGACTGCATTCTAGCCTGGGCAATAGAACAAGAATCCCGTTCTCTCTCCCTCTTTCTCTTCCTCTTTCTTTCTGTCTTACATTCTTTTTTTTTTCTTTCTTTCACTCTTTCTTTCTTCTTTTCTTTTTCTTTCTTTCAAAAAAAAAAGTTACAAAACAAACAAAGTAATACAAGACACAACCACTAACAATTGATCCAAGACACAACACTAACAATTAATATATTGGAAGAAATAGACATATACTTATTGTTTCTATTATGCTCCCTGGAGGTATTTGTCTTACATTTTGGGGAATTAAAGCTGTTTAAACAATTTTCTTTTTTAGTACTACATTGAGAAGTAACTGCAAATAAGTTTTTGTCTTTCAGTTTTTGGAGGTTTTGTTTGTTGTTTGTTTGTTTGTATGTTTGTTTCGAGAGCTGGGATTCAGTTCTGAGGATTGCCTACAGGAGAACAGTGCAGAAATACTCAGGGACATGTCCATTACATATTTAGGAAGAGCTGCCACCTGCAGGTAAAAAATAAAATAAATACTCTGGGCCGTTTTTTTTCTTTCTGAATGAATGGAATTTATTATCACTGCTTGTTTCTCTTTATTTAAAATTATCTTGCTCCCTCTTTCTCTTGCCAATTTATGAATATTTCCTTCCTTTCCTTAATTCCCTATTCTTTCACTTGTTCTTTTAAAGTACATCATTCTCTTCATCTCCTTCATTCAATCTACCTTCTACTCCATGAAAGACACATATGATAAGATATCTAAAATATAGTGATTAGATTTAGGGATTTAATTTTAGTTTTCACATTTGGTATGTTAATAGCCCTTGGCCTTGTCACACGTAAAATATTATCTTAGATTTTTGGCCTCCAAACATTAGGAATATGCTTGTTTGATTCTTTTTTTCTTGCTTTCATAAATTATTTTTTAAATCTTACATTCAGCTTTCAGAAGTATCCGTTTAGAATGGTTTCAATATAAGGTCATAAACTTATTTTGTCATTTCTCTTCATCTCTGGGTTTTTCTGAAATTAAAGCTCTATCAATTCTTTCATAAAGTTGTTTTTGTCCTCAAGGCTATTTTTCTTTTGGTCTACAGTTAGATCACAGCTGCCTGCATGAGGCTCCACTGACTGGATTTAAATATACTAGTATTAGTTTCTATTATTTATTTTTGAGTGGAAATATCTTAATTTCCAACTAGAAATTTGTTCAAGACATAAAAGAGCTGTATTTTTACATGTGTATTGCTACATTTAAAATGAAGCAATATGTATTAGTCACCCTTTGGTATGGTATGCTAAAATGTTAATTTCCACATTTTAGTGACTTAAAATAATAAACATTTATTTTTTATTCATAACACAATCCACTATTAGGACATCCTCTTTCTTCTTGTAGCTGTACCTGCTGGAACACGTGCTATTCAAGGTTGCCATTGCAAGGAAAAAGAGGGCTAGAAAAAGGCAACTTAGTTCTTAACTGTTTTATCATTTATGTGACATTCTGACTATCACTTACATTTTGTTGGCCAAAAATTGTCATAAGTCCCCAAAGGAAGGCTATGAAATATACAGAAGTGCATGGATATATGATGAGAATTAATATTTATGACAATACTTTTCTTGTTAGTCTTTGACATTTTCTTTTATTTATTTATTTATTTTTTAATTTTTATTGTATTTTCTTACAGAGAATAACAACATATGAAATGGAGAAAAAATCTTGAAACGAAAGAATTAGAACCCCATCATATAACTTTCAAAGTTAGTAAAGTAAAATTTGGAGGCAAATTAATATATATATGAGGTTTATTTTTAAAGCATAAAGTATACTCATACTGATCGATTTATTTCAAAGGGATTTGTAGAGATTTAAACATATGTCCATAAATTCTTTGTCATTCCTCCCTTCTAGAGGTGGAAACTGATTCCTCTCTCTCTGAGTATGCGCTACACTTAGGGACTCACTTCTAATGAATTGAGTAAGGTGGTAAGAAGTCTAAAAATGACCTGAACCACTATCCTATTATAATGAAAATCTGTGAAATCATCAAATTTGCTTCTATTTATCTGTAATATTACCTTTCTTTTGGTGATAGATTCCAAAGTAAAACTTAAGAATTCATATATCATGAAGAAGTTTTAAATATGGTCAACATTAATTAGTTTTAGTATGCTATTTAGTAAGTAATATTAATAATAACACCATGATCTCCCAAAGAATCAGCTCACAGGATGTTTTTACCCATGATCAATAAACTTGATTATATTGATACCCTGATCTTAGGCATGCAGCTCCTAATGAAATTTAAAAAAAAGATCATTGAAATATAATTTACATACCCACAGAATACACCCCTTTAAAGTCTACAATTCAGTAGCTTTTAGTATATTCACAAGACTGCACAACTATCACCACAGTCTAATTCCAGAACATTATCATCATCCCCCAAAGAAAACTGGTACCCTAGCAATTACTCCTCATTCTTCCCTCCCCTCAGTCCCTGGCTACCCCTAATCTATTTTCTGTCTCCGGATGTTTTATATAAATGAAACCATGCAGTATGTGACCTTGTGTATCTGGACTCTTTCACTTAGCATAATGTTTGCAAGGTTCATCCACGTTGTAGCATGTATCAATACTTCATTCCTTTTTATGGCAGAATAATATTCCATTATAAAGATATACCACACTTTGTTTAGCCATTCATCAGCTGATGGACATTTGCATTCTTTCCACATTTTGGCTGTTAAGAATAATACTGCTATGAGCGTTTATGTACAAGTCTTTGTGTGGATGTTTTCATTTCTGTTCAGTATATATGTAGATATGAAACTGCTAGGTCATATAGAAGTTCTATGTTGTAACTTTTTGAGGAACTACCAAACTGTTTTCCAGAGCAGAATGCATGATTTTACATTCCCATCAACAATGTATTGAGGATTCCCATTTTGCCACAAAACTCTTGTTATCTGTTACTGATTATAGCATTTGTGAACTAGTATCTCATGATTTTCATTTTCATTCCTTAATGACTAATAATGGTGAAAATTGTTCAGGTACTTATTAGCTATTTGCATATGTTCTCTGGAGAAATAATAAAAACATTTTAAAACTCTCTCCTGTTATTTGTTAATCCAAACATTAGTACGGCTAGGTATAAAAGTCTTAAAGACATTTTGTGTAGTAATTGTAATTTATTATTCTCATGTTAACAGCATCCCTTTCTCTAGAGCCAGTCTTGAGTATTTAATGTATAGAAATTACTTATGTTAAGCACGTCAGGAGGGCTGCTTATCCAGTTTTGCACTTCCTAGACACCCAAATATCCAAGGGTTGACACTGCTTAGTTCAAGTATTTATAACAATACCTACATGGGCTTCTTAAGATGTGGGATTATTAAGAAAACAAAGAATACTGAGTGAAAATAAATATTATATTTCATTTTCTATATTGTTGACAAGTAAAATTACATGTAACAACTAATACTGTACAGTGAGAATATTGATATTACTAATTTTAGTTATTTTGGCTCATATACTCACAATTTTTCTATGTTTTTGGAGAAATTTTAAAATTTGAAGTTTTGCAATTATAAAATTAATACACATTTATTATAGAAATTTGAAAACTATAAAAATATAAAAGAGAAAAGAGAAACAACCAGTCTGTTATTTTTCAGAATCCTCTTAGTTGTTAACATACATGAATTTTAAAATTTATTTTATTTTTTAAACTAGTTTCTACATACACATAAAACAAAATTAAAAGGTTCAAAAGGGCATGCAGTGAAACGTTAAGTCTCTTTTTCTATCATGTCCCAGTTTTCTTACCCAAAGCAACCTCTATTACCAGTATCTTGTATAATCTTTGAGATACAGGCACATACACACATGTGTGTGTGTTTTAAATTTCTACTTTTTAAGGCATTGGTGAGAATTATAAATTGTGGATGGTTAAAGACAATGGTTCCTCTTCTGGTCCAATATTGTTTTCTTTTATTTTTGTGTTTTTCCCCTTCTATTGATCCTAGTCTGCCTAATAGTTTGCAGATTTTTCAGTGCCTTTGTATGTTTTCCAAATTCTCAGTATTGCATTTTTACAAATGATATTCCTAAGAAAGTTTACTCTACAGTATGTTCTATAACATTTCTAGTACTTACACAAAAAAAAGTTATCAATTCCCTTAAACTCACTCTGAGTACTCTAATTTCATACCTCCATATGGAATGGAGAGGTCTTTTAAATTCTATTTCTTTTGGCAGAAAGAGTAATTTTTTGATTGAGCTTTAGCTAATAATGGATTTTCATGTTTATTTCTGATTTCTTCAGCTAAATTATCAACTCTGTAATAGTAACGACCAGGCCTTATACGTTGTATTTCTGATAGCATGCAATGCTAGCACTGCTCTGCAGATAGTAGGTATTTAATAGTGTTTGTGGATTGGGTGATTAAATGGAAAAAGCAGATCTTCAAACCTTGCCAAAAGCAAAAAATGAAGCAAAAACAAAACAAAAATCTCAGTACAGAAAACAAACAGCAAGTGAAGTCACAAACTGGTTGTTCCCTTTGCAAATGTCTGGATAACAAATAGGTAAGAAATTTTTAAAATTTTATTTTATTTATAATTGACACACAATTGTACATATTTATGGGGTACAGTGTGATGCTTTAATACATGTATACATCATACCATGATCAAATCAGGGTAATTAGTCCATCCATCACTTTAAACATTTATCATTTCTTTGTGGTAATAACATTCAAAATTCTTTCTAGCAATCTTGAAATATACAATGCATTTTTATTAGCTGTAGTCACACTACTGTGTAATAGAACACCAGAACTTATTTTTCCTGTCTACCTGTAACTTTGTACCTGTAGGTGAACATCTCCCCATTTTCCTTCCCCCTCAAGAAAATTTTTACTTTGAGAAATTATGGAAAAAAGCAATAAAAACTTTAAAAAATGTGTATTTTTTAAAAAAATTGTAGTGCTTAAAAAAATCCTATGCAAGTTTAAGTGAAAGGAAATGAAGAAAGCAATGATAGGGCTTGGTGGTTACACAATTGCCCTTAGATTTAAGCAAATAACTTGAGATCTGTGCCAAATTGTTTAGTTTCAGCAACTATATCCAACTCCCAGGCTGTCCAGAATGTGGCAAAGCCTAGTTGAGCAAGACTGCAAGGCACTCTGGGTTATCACAAAAGGAAGAATTTAAGATTTAAGAAATGAGACATATCTACCCATCTGACAAAGGGCTAATATCTACAAAGAACTAAAACAGATTCATAAGAAAAAAAAACCCCATCAAAAATGGGTGAAGGATATGAACAGACACTTTTAAAAAGAAAACATTTATGCAGCCAACAAATGTGAAAAAAAGCTCATCATCACTGGTCATTAGAGAAATGCAAATCAAAACCACACTGAGATACCATCTCATGCCAGTTAGAACGGCGAATCATTAAAAAACCTGGAGACAACAGATGCAGGAGAGGATGTGGAGAAATAGGAACACTTTTACACTGTTGGTGGAAGTGTAAATTAGTTCAACCATTGTGGAAGACAGTGTGGCAATTCCTCAAGGATCCAGAAATTTGACCCAGCAATCCCATTACTGGGTATATACCCAAAGGATTATAAATCATTCTATCATAAAGACACATGTACACGTATGTTCATTGTGGCACTGTTTACAATAGCAAAAACTTGGAACCAACCCAAATGCTCATCAATGATAGACTGGATAAAGAAAACATGGCACATATATACCATGGAATACTACGCAGCCATATAAAAGGATGAGTTCATGTCCTTTGCAGGGACATGGATGAATCTGGAAACCATCATTCTCAGCAAAATCACACAAGAACAGAAAACCAAACACCGCATGTTCTTACTCATAAGTGGTTGTTGAACAATGACAACACATGGATACAGAGAGGGGAACATCACACACCGGGGCTTGTCAGTGGTAGGGGGCGGTTAGGGGAGGGATAGCAGGGGATTGGGGATTGGGAAGGTATAACATTAGGAGAAATACCTAATGTAGATGATGGGGGATGGATGCAGTAAACCACCATGGTATGTGCATACCTATGTAACAATCCTACAAGATCTGCACATATACCCCAGAACTTAAAGTATAATTACAAAAAATACTAATTTAAAACTTATTAAAAAAAAAAAGAGGTGAAAAAAAACAGGTTCATCTTCTTCCCTAAATTTGTGGTGCTCCCATCCAGGTCAGCAACCCCACATTAATACTTACCATCGCTTTTAAGTTTGTCTCCCCACTGAACCACTCCCCAGCTCTAAGTGACTTGTGTGAGTGCCTATGAAGTTTTAAGGAAAAACTACATATAATTTTGCGTTGGTCTTTATGAATCTCTATAGCAACATGGAAAACTGCTCAACTTTTCAAAACAAATCTAACCATGTTATCATTCTGCTTTTATTTCAAGTAATGGCTACAATGCATTGAACATATAACTAAGCAATGTATGCCAGACACTGTATTAATTGCTTTATATGGATCTCATTTACTCCCACACCTCTGACATGTATACTGCCACTATCCCTGTTTTATAGCTGAGTAAACCTGGAGATGTGGAATGGTTACGTTGTTTTTCCAAGGTTATACAGCTAGAAAATAAGAGGCAGCTAGAACTTGAGCCCACTGAATTCTAATGGTGTCACCATAAAGCCTCTGGGCTGGGAATCTCCTGTCTCCATCACTCCCCAGTCTGTTCCCACTCTGCTCTGTACCCCAGGAGTCTGGCCTTTATGAACTCCAACAAGCTTCCCTGGCCCCCTTGGATTCAGTGAGTTTGGGTGATAGGATCCAGGCAGGAGATGAGAAGGAGGGAAGAATAGGTCAGGATATTTATTTCTCTGGGTCCTTCCTGGAAGGTCACCTCAGTCTAACTTCCTCAATGGAAGGTCACCATCCTCTAAAGGTAGGCTCTTATCCATACCTCTGTCCTTTGAGGTTCCCACAACTGCTCCCTCCCGTTGTCCCTAGGTCAAGGGGAGGTCAAAGCTCTGCCATTACTGGTCTCAGTTTCTACAACATCACCTGTGGTTTCCCTACACCCAGCCCACAACTTTGTAAACAGTCCCATTGTAAATAAACTCTTTAATATATCCCGATTTGAATGTGCCGTCTGGTTCCTCTTGGAACTCTGATACAGCCTTCCTAATAAGCCTTTGGTCTAGGAGTAACAAAATAACTGTTTTCCAATAATTCCATGCTTTTCTACACCTCTGTGTCTGTGTATTCCAGGCTGCTTCCAAGTGAAATGCTCTTTCCCACTTTTTCTGCTGGCAAATTCTAACTCCTTCTTTGTGACTTATCAAGGCAGTTATTTTATTCAAACTTCCTTTGACCCCCCCACTCCTTGCAATGGGCAAAATAATGTGCTTTTAAAATCATACTCAGTAAGCATCTACAACTTGGACAACACATTATACTGTATACATGTGAGAATGGCAAAATCTCAGCATGTAACACTATTCCTGGTATGCAGTAGGTAAAACAAATGATCAATGGAGGCTCAGATGAATATATGCTGTTATATATATTCTTTATTCTGCTCTACCCAGCAAATTAACGTCACAGGCATTTCATTGAGCAACACAGAAGCCCATACACATCCACGCTGGTTCATTTTATGTGCCAATTTGACTGAGCTAAGAGACGCCCAGATAACTGATTAAACATTATTTCTGAGTATGTCAGTGAGGGTGTTTCCAGAAGAGATTAGCACTCGAATTAGTGAACCGAGTAAAATAGATATCCTTTCCCAATATGGATGGACGTCAATTAATTGACTGAAGGGCTGAAAAGAACAAAAAGGTAGATGAAGGGAAAATTCACTCTCTCTGCTTGAGCTGAAACATTCACCTTCTGCTGCTTTTGGACACTGGAACTTCTGATTCTTGGACCTTGGGCCTTAGGTTAAATAACGGCATAGGGTTTCTTGGTTCTCCAGCTTACAGAGAACATATCATGAGACTTCTTGGCCTCCATAACTGCATGAAACTATTTCAGATATATATGTGTGTATCTATCCATCCATCCATCCAGCCATCCATCCATCCATCCATCCATCCTGTTGGTTTCTGGTTCTGTTTTCTCTCATATATTATTACATATAAAGAGAGTATTATATATACATAATAGTAAGACCTATATATAACACAATATTATACACACACACACACACACACACATATATATATCTCATACTAAGACCTCTAAAATGAGATCTTTCTGGAAAAACTAAATTCTATATAAATTTATTATTTCTTTATAAAAATGCATAGGGAGCAGAGGGAAGGCAATTAACAAGATATGCTTTGAATGTAAGCTTGAAGTTTACATGTTCTCTTTAACAACTTGATTTACTAAGAAAATACTTGCTTAAACCTTTGAAAAATGTTAGTTTTTCAGTAGTTCATTATATAATCATTGAGTTTTAAATTCTATCATAATTCACTTTTTAAAATAGATCTTAAAGCCACGCGTATTTACATTAAAAAAGTAACTGATTCATACTTACCTAAATAGCTTAATGACTCATTAAAACAACTTTCTTTTCTGTGAAGTCATATTTCTTCCTTCATTCATAATTCAGTTCTCATAAGTCATTACTTATTTCCAAAAAGGATGTATTACAGTCATAGACCACTTCTGTTCTTAGAACTTAGGATGCCATCTCTTTCAGAGCAAAATATCTAACACTTCTATGAAAACTTTCAATGATTTAACACTGGTCTTAGATCTGAAGATTTATTATTAAGACATGGTTTCTCAGAAAGTCAACTCCTGGTCTAGTGTGTTTAAGTGATTTGATTCTGCATGTTTAGTAACTTTAGTTAGCGCTCAATTGATTTCACTATGGAACATATTTCCTCCTTTCATGCAAGTACATAACAATACCCCCGATTAACAGCTTAATCCATGCAGCATGTAACATTCATAGATGCTAATACCTCTTTGAAGGGCACTTAGTATTTAGAAATCATTTTGCCTCCACTGAATGACCAAACCATGGTGTTCAAAATAAAACAAATGCCTGATATAATAATACGGCAAGTATATATTTGTCAGTAAATGGATATTGCTTTGCATGATGTATTTTCATTTCAGAAAATGAGTCCTCAAGAAACTTTACAAATCGCTCTTTTGTGTACCAATGAAAATTGGTAAAAGGAGAAAGGGGCTATGTTCAGGACCCCTCCCCAACTTTTTTTCTTTGAGATGGAGTCTCACTCTGCCACCCAGGCTGGAGTGCAGTGGTGTAATCTCAGCTCACTGTAACCTCTGCCTCCCAGGTTCAAGCGATTCTCTTGCCTCAGCCTCTTGAGTAGTAGAGACAGGGTTTCACCATGTTGGCCAGTCTGGTCTCAAACTCCTGACCTGAAGCGATCTGCCTGCCCTGTCCTCCCAAAATGCTGAGATTTTAGGCATGAGCCACCATGCCCAGCCTGCTAACCCTCTATCATATGCCATTTCATTTGACCCTTGCTATGGTCTGAATGCCCCCTCCAAAATTCATACTGAAATTTAATTACAGGAGATAGGACCGCTAAGAAGTGATTAGGTTATGGCAGCTCTACCCTCATGAATGGATTAATGCTGTTATCACTTATCATGGGAGTATGTTAGTGATGTTGGGAATGGCTTTGTTATAAAAGCAAGCTTTCTCTCACATTCTCTTGCCCTTCTGCCTTCCACTCTCATGCCATGAGATGAACCTCACCGGCATCATGGTCTTGGACTTTCTAGCTTCCAGATTCATGAGCCTGTATAAATCTCTTTTCTTTATAAATTACCCAGACTGTGGTATTCTTGTACAGCGCAGCAAACAGACTAAGACAATCCTGTAGGTAGCAACATTACCAAGGTCAGAAAAGCTAACGAGCTAGCTGAGGCTCTGATCTCTAATCCCATGTTCTTCCCATTAAATCATGTTGTCAACTTATACAGGTTGAGGCTATACATATGCTAAATGAAAGTATCCATCTGACAGATTCAACTTGAGATTCTACTTTGCCCCATTATATTTGTTCTCTGAGGAGAGTGAAGAAGAAGAAAAGGAGAGGTTTTTGATTTAGGCCATTATCACTGAGCCTCATCAACAGTGAACTAATCTATAAAATGAGCTCAACCTTCCCCCCCAAAATACTAAATACTCATAGATACTGGACTGGCCCTTTGATTTTAATTCTCAGAAGATCAGTGTTTTTAATGTTTGATCATTAGTTCTTTTTAATTAAGTCAGGTAATGATGCTCCCTGGACATTCAATCCCCAAATGAATGGCTTCAATTATCCCAGGGCCTGTTTCTCAATCAAGAGCCAAAGCCCTCGGACCAAATAGCTAACATTCTTCAAAGTACCTCTAGATTATTTTTTGGAAAGAATTCAAAGAATATTACATCTTAATTTTTTAGAGAATGCACTGTTTTTACTGAAAGGGAATTTTTGCTAATTTTTTTTCTTTCTAAAGATATTGGAAAGTCTAAGAAAACTCTTACTCTAAAAAACCAGGAGATAAGAAAATCTCACACCAAACCCCCTCAGATTATGTTCTTAGTCAAAATACATTTGATGTATTTGAAACACTTGATGCCTTTACGAACAAACTTACCTTGATTTATCACGTGAAATCATAATTAGCTATTTTAATTCTTTTTTTTTCTTTATTTTTGAGATGGAGTCTCACTCAGTTGTCAGGCTGGAGTCAGTGGCGCAATCTCAGCTCACTGCAACCTCCGCCTCCCGGGTTCAAGGGATTCTCCTGGCTCAGCCTCCTGAGTAGCTGGGACTACAGGTGCCCGCCAACCACACCCAGCTAATTTTTGTATTTTTAGTAGAGATGGGGTTTCACCACCTTGGCCAGGATGGTCTCCATCTCTTGACCTTGTGATGTGCCCACCTTGGCCTCCCAAAGTGCTGGGATTATTTAACTGCTCATTGTTGTTTTAAAATATACAATTTTTATTAACTGAAGCAAACATTACATGGAGTGACCTATAGAAACTTTATAATGGATGAATTTTGGCAAATGTATACACACATTAAATGAAAGCTCTAATCAAGTTATGGAATACTTCTACCACCTTAGGAAATCCCCCAGTGCTCACCTGCAGTCAGTCAAGCTTCATCTCTTTCATGGAAACTGCTGTTCTGATTTTTTCTATCACCATAAATAAGTTTTGCCTGTTCTTGAAATTAATATGAAGTATGCACACTTTTGTATTGAAGTTCTTTTAACTATTTAGAGACGTCCACCATGTATTTACATGTATCAGTGGTTTTTCTTGTTATTGGTGAAATACTTTGTATTCCATGAAATGAAAATCTAACATTTTATCTATTCTCTTGATGGACTTTTGGGGTATTTCCAGTTTAGAATCTTTACAAGTAAAGCGACTACGAACATTTGCACAGCAAATCTTCTGTGGATAAATACTTTCCTTTTGTAGGGGTAAATACCAGGGAATGAAACTGTTAAATCATAAAACATGTCTTTTTTAAAAAAAAAAAAAAAACAAAAGAAACTGAGGAACTGTTTTCCAAAGTGGTTGTACCATTTCATATTCCCACTAGCTATGTTTAAGTATTTCTGTCTATCACCTTATTCACTGGATGTTTTAATTTTAGCTCTTCAAGTGGATGTACAGTGCTATCTCATTCCTGTTTTGACTGTGTACTTTCAAGTAAATAATGATACTGAGCACTTTTTAATGGACTTATTGGTCATTTGAAAACATATACATATTCATTTATTTATCTGGGCATTCTATCTGTTGAAATATTTCACCTTTTATGTTGTCTTAAATTGGGGTGTTTATTATGAAATGAAGTACAGAAATCTATATATACACACATGTTCTGCATACATGTCTTTTGTCAGATATGTGTATTTTGAGTATTTTTCTCCAATCTGTAGCTTGCCTTTCTATTTTCTTAACTGGATCTTTTGATAATCAGAAGGTTTTTATTTTAATGAAGTTCAATGTATTAACTTACTTTTTCTTTTATAGCTAGCACTTTTTGTGTGCTCTTTAAGAAATCTCTGCCTAAGACTGTACGATATTTTTCCTCTAATTTGTTATAAAATTTCTACAGTTTTTGCATTTATATGTAAATGTGTAAAGTATCTCAAAATAATTCATGATTTTTTAACTTTTCCTCTGTTTAGATAATCTCTATTGATATGGCTCAAAGTTCACTGACATTTTAGCCTGCTTTAGCATGCAGAGTCTAGTTGGCTGTTAATTCCATTCAGTATATTTCAATCATGGCACTTTACTTTTTTTCTTTTTTTTCCTGAGACAAGGTCTCACTCTGTCACCTGGGCTGGAGTGCAGTGGCATGATCAGAACTCACTGCAACCTCAACCTCCCAGGCTCAAGCAATCCTCCCACGTCAGCCTCCTGTGTAGCTCAAATCACAGGTGTGCACCAGCATGCCTTGCTAATTTTACTTTTTTGTAGAGGTGGGCTCTCACCATGTTACCCTGGCTGGTCTTGAACTTTTATCAAACAATTCTCCCACCTCAGCCTCACAACGCGCCGGAGTTACAGGCATGAGCCACCATGCCCAGCCATGGCATTTTCTGATCCTAGAATTTCCATTTGATTTTTATAGCAGTTTTTAGGTAAGATTCTTCATCTGTTCATGAGAAGTATCCATGTTTTCCTTTAAGTTATTTAACAATATTATAATGGCTATGCTAACTCTAATATCTTAGTCATCTTCCATCTGTTTCCAATGATTGCATGTTTTCTTCATTAGTTGTCTTCTTCACATGCATTATAATTACGAATGATACACATCCTAAGGTGTCTGAATTATCTTTTCTTTCCTTATCATACTGAGTATTTTTGTGGCAGTCATTTAAATTATTGGCAGATCCTCTTGATCCATTCATGCTTGTTTTTATACTCTGCTAGAGTGGACCTATTTGGTTTTATTCTTCATTTTAGATTGTGATTCTCCTAAGGTATGTCTCTTCTATAGCCCCAGCTGAGTTTCTAAGCAGTTGAGCAAGACCTTCTGCTCTGGCTAGGACAGGACTCCAGTATCTCTCAGCAATGTGTGACCTTCGGTGCATCTGTTAATTAAGTTCTGCAGAGGCCACCCTCTACTATGTCTTACAGAGTCCGACTCTGTGCATGGACAGCCTAGCCACTGGCCAACGACACACGAGTAACCCTGATTAAACCAACATAAAGACAAGCTCAACAGTATTTCACAGAGCATCTTTTAAGCCACGGAGAAAACACAGTCATAATTAACTATGTTGGCAATAATTTTAAGCTACATAAAAAAGATGTTTGTAATATATCTGTATTATCCGAATAGAAGAATACACTATAGGAGTACGTGATTCACCACCTATGTTCAAGAGCTTTGAATCTCAATTCCTCACACCTAGTGCCATTTTTTCCCTAATACATAAAACGAAGAGCTGCTAGAAAAACTTATGTCATCTGTATTAAGTTTATGGTATACACCTGTATTAATATTTTTGGCCAAGATTCAAAATGACTTCATGTTTTCTGAAGCCCAATTCAGTTAGAACTTGAGGTCAAGCAAAGAAATCAGGTGTAAGAGCTGACATAAAAACAGATTTCCCCTTCAACACACTTTCAAGTATTTTAGAAATTAACTGTTTGGCATGTTTTTCTATTCATAGTCCAGATCCTCTCACCCAGTAAAATTACCTCCTCCCAGGGCTTTCATTAGTGTCAGTTCACTGAAGATGCCCATGTCATTTCAAGGTCACACCTGCTCATGAGTAAAAATATTCATCTCGATATCCACCTTGAATCCAAAAATTCCACAACAGAATTCCTTCTCTTCTTCCCACAAAAACCTGTACCTCTTTATGAATCTGCATTCTGGCTGCACTATGTACCTAGTCACCTAGAGGTGCACTTATACCCCCTTTCTCTTTCAGCTTTTCATCTGTCTGATGCAACACTAAACCCCAATAGCTTCCTTCTTTAATTATATCTGAAGTTTGTCCCTATGTTTCCATCTCTGCTCCAAAGCAATTTTGTTCCACTCACTTACTCTATTCCCACAGCCTTCAAACGAATCTCTTCCCTCCTACCCATCCACAACACAGCTTCTAAGCACTTTTCTTAAAATACTCATTTGATAACATAGTTTCCTGGTTTAAAACTTACCAAGTATTCCCAAACATCCCTAGAAAAAAGCTCACATTGCTTTTCTGCCTCCCACTGCCTTTTAATTCACTTCTCTGATAATTTCCATCATAGCTTACCAGTTAAACAAAACCATTTGAAATTGCTTGGATGTGTCAGATAGTTTCAGGCCTTAGCCCTTTGCACATGGCAAACCATCCACATGTTCATTCTTGGGACTCAGATCAAATATATGTACCCATCTCTGAACATCCGAGGTAGAAGAGCGTGGTTCTTCTGACCACTACATTGCTCCAATCTGCTGATTTTACTGGATTTATTTGAAATGATCTGTTTGTCCTCTGTTAGACTGTAAATTCCCTATATAGAGGGAGCATAATAAATCTATCTTTATTCTCCTGTGTCTAGCACAATGCTTCAACCATGGTGTATTGGAAATACACAGTGTACTTCCAATACACTGTGGGTGACAGATGAACTAAATAAAAATTCCCACCTCTGTGAAAGCACAGAGGCAACACTGTGACTGTCACAAAGGGCAGTTCTCAAGATTGAAGTGTTGCCCAGTTGCTGTGACTGAAATTGTTGAAATCAACACCATCACAATAACTGGTTCTTTAGAATAAAGAAAAAGCATCTAGTTATTTTTATTACCAGCCTCTGCCTATGTTCTTTCTTTCTTTATAACATGGCTGGTCAAGTTTTCTAATTTATGTGATCTTTAGTCCTTTACACCTAGATCTATTTAGTTATACATTATGCAAAACTAAAACCATTCAGAGAAAAGAGTGGCTAGGATTTTTACCTCATCTTGTGATGATCCTTTAGCAAGTAACCGTAACTTTTCAAAAATTATTTTGAAATATTTTAACTGGCAACCTAACAGCTTGTTTATACCCAAATGAGTATCTTTAGTAAATCTGGACTCTAGAAATCATCTTCCATTTCCCCCCTCAAGCTTCTCTCTCAGTCTATACTCATTTGATAAAGCAGAAAGCTATGGAATGCCCTGCTTCTGTTGAATGTTCCACTGTGCCCTGTTAGTGGCACATCTAATACTGAGGGGCTTCAAAAAGCATGGGTGGGGTTTATACCATTAGGACAAAAACCTTTTTTAAAGCCCTGGTAGGTGCATAATCAGTATTTGAATGACTGATGGTGCAGATAACATTAATTTTAGTTACTACTTAATAAGCATTTACTATGTATGAAACAGCACGTTGAATGTTTCAGACACACGGTCTCATTCAGTCCAGGAAGGTGACTTATTGCATCTTTATAAGGTGAGACAACCTGGAGGTGGGGAGGACGGAGAAGCACAGCAAAACTCCAGGAGAAGGCTCAAATTTTACTGCTGCCTCGGACTTTAGCTCCCTTCCTTTCTCAGAAGCAGCTTCTTGTTCAGAGAGTAAAACTAGACTGCCTCTAATGCTGTCTCCACCTTGAAGGTTTCAGAATTTCAGTCAAAATGGTACTACAATCCATCTGTGAGGGGAAAAAATTAGACTTTACTTCATCATAAAATACTTACTAAAAATGCATTTTTTAGCATAGCCAAAGGAAATGAGAAGAATTAAATCAGCCCAAAGTACCTAGAAATACATAGACTGTGTTCCTCCTCAGTGGTAGTTTTACTTTTTTAAATGAATTTTTTAATCGATATATAATAGATATATATTTTCAGGTTATATATGATAATTTAACACATTCATATAATTTGTAATGGTCAAAACAGTGTAAGTGTAATTGGGATATCCATCACCTTAAATATTAAATATTCATCTTTTTTATGCTATGACCATTCTAATTATTAAATATTTTCTTCTAGCCTTTTCTTTAAAGAGATGACATCTTGCTCCATTGCCTGGGCTGGAGTGCAGTGGGTATTCACAGGGGACATCAGAGCTCATGGCAGCCTGAATTCCTGGGTTCAAGTGATCCTCCTGCCTCTGCCTTCCAAGTAGCTGAAAATACAGGCTCATACCACTGAGCCTAGCTCTCAAGTAGGGGATTTTTAACTAAAAATATGTAGAGGTTACTACATGGCTCTTCCTTTTATTTTTCAATCTTACTGGAATGAAAAGCAATTATAACTTCTAACATTAAAGTTACCATTCTACCCTATGATTTAACTTAGAAAATATAATAAAACTGCAAATCTATTTCCAAAGTACATTCAAAAACAGCCCCAGATAGCTGAGCATTCACAAATCGATTTTATGGCCATTTGCAAAGGTAGCAGGACATTGGGGAAGCAAAGAAAGAGAGCAATGACTGATTATTTGAGAACTTAACCTCATTTTAGCAGATTTCTGTGGTTTTTTTTTTAAGCTCAAAATGTTCACCTAACAAGTAAATCAAATATAGCTTTCTGTACACACCTCATTAAAATTCTAATTTATTTTCCCAACAGAATCTTCATAATTATGTAAAAATTGGCAGGGCCCTGCTAGGGACACTTCCTATACTTTTATGCCATAAAGCTCTTGAGCTTATAAGCAAGCTGCAGAGAGAAGGCATTTTCGTGACATACCTCACTGCACTGTGGAGGTGTCTCCAGAATGGCTTAACTGCATCATGTAGTTTTACCCAAATGGTCTCCGAACAAGAGTGTTGGAAGAGATGTCAATGCCTGAGCCCTCACCATGTTGTTTCCTAGCCTAAAAAGTCAGAAATGTGGACTATTCCTACTTCTTTCTGTGAGAAGACAGAAAATGAAGAGACTGGTTCATCTTTAAACCAACTTTCCAAGCTTACCTGAGCATAGCGCACTACCCTTTCACTGCCACCCTCTTTTCTTTCCCTTGGAAATTTGTATTAGCATTCTATAGGACATCACTGGAAGGTTAATCTGATTGTGGCCATATCCATAACTAGGTATTTAGAACATTATGTTAAAAAATAGAGTTAATGCCATGAGTCTGTCTGCTTCTCTCTATCTCGTTGTATTTTCCCTTCACCTTCTTGGTTTCTTTTTCTTCCTCCATCTCCAACACAGGTCCACAGTTGGATTTTAAATGATCCGTCCAAGACAAAAAGAGTCATGAGTACAAGTTCAGGTCAATCTACTTCAATGAACAAACAACGAAAGCTCTTTACTTCCTGATGGCAAAAATATATAAAATTAGTTACATCTACTTCAACATGCATTAACCTCTTTTTAAGAAGCCGCCTCTTTTATCTTCTGTTCTTAATTTGCTTTAGGATGTCTTATTTCTTCCTTATCTGTGGCTCCTACTCTATCACAGATGTTTTTTAAAAAAATGTATTTGGAGGCTGATATGATCCGTGTACTTCCTCTGAAATTAAAGCTTCTTTTGATATTGAGTTCAATATATTCAGAGTGGAAATCAAATGACTTATGCTGGTTGCAAAGATTTAAGTTAATAGAGATGAATTTAATCCACTGGTGTTGGGTTTCACAATCAAATAAATAACTCATTTCTGTTCTAGAGCCTATCAAATAAAAATGTCAAAATAACTGAATTAAAATCATATGAAATTTATGTATTTATTCAACAAACATTCATTAAATATCTTTTATGTGCCAGATAATACTGAGCAATGGAGATACTGATATAAATAGTGTAGACCCTATTCTTGCCTTCAAGAGCTTCTAGTCTAACAGAGAAGGCACACATTATTCTGTATTTGTGTATACCATGATCTGTGTTGTACTGTAACTATGATAAACACCAGGAGAGAAATGATGGGGCTGATACAGCTCAGTCTTTGGGTGGGGAGACTGGGTAAGGATGGGGTCAGAGAAGGATGACTTGAGAAAGTGACATTGAAGCTAAGACCTAAAGAATGAAAAGGGCTTTTAAAGTTCTAGATAAAGAGAACACCATCAAATGCAAAGAAGGTTGTCTATCTGAGACAAGAGCAGGCCAGTGTGGTTGCAATACAGACAGCAAGGCAGGACGGTGGGAGATTAGGTAGGGAATAAGTAAAGCCACCATCATAAGAGCCCAGAGGCATGTTAGGTATTTAGAGCTTTCTGTTAAAAGCAATGGGAAGCCATGAAAGGTTTTTAAAGCCAGAGATGGACATGATCGGGTTGAGTTATAAGAAGTCTCCCTAGCTCAGTGGAGAGACCACACTTATCTTGGTGGTAGTAGGGAGGCCAGCAATTATCCCCAAAATGTCCATTAACTACTGGCAAAAGCACCCCTAGAAAAACATGTAATTGAGGAAAGCAAGGTGCAACTTCATTAGAAACCCTCCAGCCTACAGCATCTATCTAACCAGAATGCCATTCTGAAATCCCTCCTATTTTAAACTTCTGGTTCTAACAGCTCTAGAAGCCATGGAAGAATAGATTAAAGGCAGAAATACTGGTAGCAGAAAGACAAAGAAGGAGGTTTTAGCCTAGGCACTTGGTCCCGATGGTTCGGGAAGCAGAGAAAGGTCAATTAAAATGAGCTATACAGAAGACAGAATCTCTAGTATGTGGTGAATCTGGTTATTGCAATGACTACATTTATCTTTTAAAAAATTAATGGTTTTGGTTCCTCTTGAAATTTACATGACACTGGAATATGCTCATTTATCTGAATTATTTTTCTTACATATAACACATAAATGAGATCTGACCTTGTCAGATGCTTAAAACAGAAGAATTAAGCCAAGAAGTATTTCTATCAATCTCAAGTCCTTTAGGAACTTAACAACAACAAATCTGATAGTTTAATTATAAACAATTCTTTCCTGATAATTTTAAAAGACTTATTGAGAATGTGTGCCAGGCAAAATAGTCTAGTTTTAGTTACTTTTTGCAACCTAAAGTAATAAGTCTCTATTTTTTTAAAACAATATTTGATCACTTAGGGTGATTCAAAATTAATTTCCTTCTCTGCTAATCCAGCTCTGTAAGGTTCTACTCAATGCTACTCTACATAATTAAACAGAATTAAAAGCTGTACATTTAGGAAAGCATATCAGTTAGAAAAAAACATGCTTGGGTGAATTATAACAACAAACGTTGGAGACTAAAGGTACGACTAGTGAGACCTTCCACCCTAGCATTTTACATGCTAAGAAAATGAAGAAACACACAGACACACACACACACACACACACACACACACACACACACACACTCTAGATTGCCTACAACACAGCCTCTTAGGCAAAGCACTGACATTTATATAGAAGGACTTTAAGCATGGAGCTAGTGAATATGCATATTCAAGTAATAATTTGATTCTAAAACCTGTGCAGCCCAAAGTCAAGATCAAATTGCATAATAAGATGTGATAATAGTTGTGTGGCTGTGTCTTTTTTTAAAAAGTCTATTAAGTAGGAGAGACTACTAATCACTGAACCAGCCCTTGCAGTTTTCTTTGCTGTTCTACGGTCAGTTAACAGGATATTATAAAATAATAAGAAACAGACCAAGTTAATGCACATGATAAAGAGCTGAGTCAGAGAAGGTTTGTGCAGTATTTGGAATCTGAAAGGGCAGCAGAGGTGTATGACAGTGAGAAGAGGGAGAGAGAAATGATAAAATACTTTGTGTTGTTGAAGAATCATTTCTTATGCTCCTTTTGCAAAAAAACACTTCTACAGTAGAAATTTTTCAGTAGTTATGAGTGCCAGATTCATGATTCTTTGTAGAAACATCTTAATGGAACATCAACAAGCAGAAACCAAGCAGAGCTTGGTTTTATATAGTTACATTAATATTGAAAGTGTAGGCTGAATGTGGTGGCTCATGCCTGTAATCCTATCACTTTGGAAGGCTGAGGCGGGTAGATCACCTGAGTTCAAGAGTTCAAGAGCAGCCTGGGAAACATGGCAAAACTCCATGTTTACAAAAAAACAAACAAAAAAAAACATTAGCTGGGTGTGGTGGTACACACCTGTAATCCCAGCTACTCAGGGAGTTAAGGCACAGGAATCGCTTGAACCAAAGAGGCAGAGGTTGGAGTGAGCACATACCACTACACTCCAGCCTGGGTGACAAGGTAAGTGAGACTCTGTGTCAAAAAATATATTGAAAGTATAAACATTACTATACCATTTTAAAGTAGATAGACATAAAGGAGTAGTAATACCATTCTGTGAAGACAACAGTTTAATTGAAGTTACTTTCATATTCTACTGCTGTCTTCTGCCTGGACTATTCTCCTCCTCAATCACAAATTTTCACTGGGTCAGTGCCTGCTCAGATACTATATCTAGGTTCAATCACCTGTTTTGTAGAAAGATCTTGCCAGATCTTGGCCGGCGCTGTGGATCTCGCCTGTAATCCTGGCACTTTGGGAGGCCAAGGCAGGCGGATCAGGAAGTCAAGAGACCAAGATCATCCTGGCCAACATGGTGAAACTGTGTCTTTACCAAAAATACAAAAATTAGCTTGGCATGGTGGCGTGCGCCTGTAGCCCCAGACACTGAGGAGGCTGAGGCATGAGAATCGCTTGAACCTGGGAGGCGGAGGTTGCAGTGAGCCGAGATGGGCCACTGCACTCCAGCCTGGCAACAGAGCCAGACTCCATCTAAAAAAAAAAAAAAAAAAGAAAGAAAGAAAGATCTTCCCAGATACTACAGATGCAATGCTATCAAATAGACCTCTCTACAATGACAAAAATGTTCCAGATTTATGTTGTCAAATATGGTAGTCATAAGTCATGTGTGACCACTGAGTACCTGAAATATGATAGTGTGACTGAGGAAGTGAACATTTTATTCTTTTTTAATTAATTTAAATTTAAATTAAATTTAAACAGCTGCATGTGGTTAGTGGTTTCTATAAAGAAGCAGAACAAGACAGCTCCTGCTCTTCTATTTCATTCATTATCTGTGTGTCCCCTTATAGGACCTGGCATATCTGCAGTTACACAGTGTTTATAATTATTTGTTTAATGTCCATCTTTCCCATTCAACTATCAAGATCTTGAGGCTAGTAACTAGGTCCGTCTTGATTCCACAAGAGCCCATACTTGACACATGGTATTTATTCAAAGAGTTGCTCACTTAGCATTTAAATAAAGCTGTTCATTATCTTATACATATAATATCAGATATTAATATCTTGGTTATTGTGAATACCAAAGATTCACGTTACGAGATTGGAATACTGTTTACAAAGTGTGACCTTTCTGGAAAAGTCCAGAAAATGCCACCAGAAATTATAAAAATCAGTGGTAAAATGTAGTTGCCACAGATTTTTCATAAACACAAACATACATACACACATACTCTCTCAAAACACAGCTGCCTTCAGCAAAAGAGTCTTCTATTTTGCTCTAAAATCTGTTCTGGCTGTGAAAATGATGACACTTTGCTGCAAAAGAAAAATTTCAATGCAAAACAAACTCACAATTTAGCACAGGATGGTATAAAAAAGTTGACACAAAGAAGCTGTCTCTCCCTGGTTTAAATGACACATTTTATCTTTGGATTGTGGCAGCTAATTTTTAAAACCTCCTTTAAAACGTATTACCTTCTCCAGGGACACATGCTCTATAATGTTATTCTCTGCCATCTTTGAAAATGAAAGAAACATTTATTAACATAATAACATATATACAACATAGATATTTTTAATACCCTCATTGGGAAAGGTGGCATAGAGAAGTGGACAGTGTGTACAGAGATATGAATTCCAGAGAACACTGATTATAATTCGGTAAAAAATACAGTTAGTATGTCACTGTTCAGCTGATTAGTTCATCCATCCATATATCTCTCCGTATATAATGTTTACCGTTTCTTATTCTTCTAAAATAGTATCTTTCATCATGGAATTCACAGTATGCTAGGGAAGTTGAAAAAATACACAGGTGACTGAAATGTAAGCCCCTAAGGAAAGCTGTGCTCAAGAGAGGTATAGAGTTCATCCTGAGAGGAGCCATTAATATGAAAACAGTTCTGCTTACATGCAACAGAGAAAGCCAAAACACTCCCATTAAGAATTAATAATAAAATATTTTAGTGATAACCTTTCATTTTAATCCTGAAATGCATCTGACTGGGGACACAGCATTTGGGGAGAGGACACAGAGGAAAACTGAATAGTACATATGTGTTGCATAAATTCATGGATTAATGATTAGAACAATTAATGGTTTAAATATATTAGAAGAGAGCTCACTTTGTAATATTCTGAAACACATGAAGCAATGTGAGAGACTATTCTTATAAACACCCATAGTTTCCACCCAAACAGGCTGATTATGAAAAGTAATAGAAAAGCCCCCAATTGTAACATGTGCCTAAATTTATTTCTTCTGATATGTGCCTAGTGTTTCAGGAGGCACTCTGCCTTGCAGAGAGAGCTTACAAACCAAGATCATCAGGGTACATGTGGCACTTTCACTTCTCTTCTCAGAGTAGGCCGAGAGACATTTAAATTAATCATTTGGAGGTTGAAATACCAATTCCCTGGTATTTCAAAGATAATGTGCCACGTCCTATTATCATTTAGCAATAATTTAAAGAAGGAAAGTAACTTTCAAAAGTACAGAACAACCTACACAGATTTAACATGTTAAACTAATATGATAAAATTATTTTACTATTATGGTAACCTCAAGATGGGTGTGACATTTTGCTTTTTTGTCTTCTAAAAAATGAAAAATGTCTTTGAATATTGTTAGCAATGCCTGACCTTCAGACACACTGGCCATACCAGTAATGCAGCGTTCACGGTGATTATTACTACATGAATCTGGGCCCAAAGGCCCAGCCTAGGAGGTTCATTTTGTTATCATAAAGTAAGTTGAGAAAAGATCAAACAGGGATTCAAAAAATAATAATAATGAAGCACTAACAAGAAGAGTACAGCCTGTTGCAAGCACTACAGTCAAGTAGGTGGTATACATCCCCAGTCCTTGAAGAATTGCTCATGTGCCCTGTCTAAAACTGGTTTTGTAGGCCGTGACTTTTGTCTCCTGTTGCACAATGATAAAGAATTGATTTAATCCCAGAGCAGTGAAAATGAGAGCACATTACTGCTATGGGGAGAACTGCTAAAGGTTAATTGGGTTTTAGATACTTATCCCTAATTGTCCAAGATTTTATCATAATATCAATTTCTGCATTAATGCACAGGCACCCTGAGGCCACGTGAAATAGATTTCATTCTAAATTTAAATGTATCCTTCCATCCAAAAAGAGAAGCATTCTTCCCAGATAATTCCCACAATCATAATCCAACTTCTTAGATGAAGTAGGTCAAATTAACCAAACCTCCCCCAAAATATTGCTTTCAGTCAGTGATGACTGAAATAGTTATCTAGTTAATCCTAATACTATGGATACTCCATGTAGATAATTTAAAACATTAATTACATATGAAAATACATTACATGATTTTTCTTAGCTAACTATATTTTAGTAACACTAACACTTCTATTTAAGAAGTTAGAGATGGTTTTCTCTTTCCATAACTGGAACATTGAGTACTGTTGGTTCAGCAAGAACAAGTTCGGTATGCCATTTATTTCAGTATTCGGAGCAGGTCATTACCAAAACAAAAATTACTTTAAGTATTATTAAGCCATTAGGGCCCAGTTTTGTATAATCAAACATCTTAATAGATACTCCTATTTATTGTCACGATGAACCATCTGGTAAGTTTCAGAGATCCATTTTTGAAAGGTAAGGAGGTATCTAGTTTTCAGAACACCTGGTATAGGAAACCCTTAATGTACAAAAGAAATGAAATTAAGAGAGATTGATTTGCATTGTAAAAGAATACCTTGGTTGACGAAAAAACAAAACAGCTACCTAAATATTCTTTGACCAGTAGTATCTCTAGGGCTTTTGTGTTTCAATTTAAAATTGTGTTTAATATATAACCCTTAAGGTATTCAAAAACAACAGCATCAATAATAACAGCAAAAATTTATTCAAGAGGTTATGTGATCCATTCACTATTCTAGAAACTTTGTTATCTTACTTAAGCCTCACAGCAAATCCTAAAAGGTAAGTGCTGATACAGTTTGGTTGTTTGTCCCTTTCAAATTTCATGTTAAAATGTGATCCCCAATTTTGGAGGTGGGGCCTGGTAGGGGGTCTTAGGTCATGGCGGTAGATCTGTAATGAATAGCTTGGAGCCCTCCCCATGGTAATGAGCGGGTTCTCACTCTTAGTTCACACAAGAGGCTGGTTGTTTAAAGAAGCTCGGCCCTTGTCACTCTCGCTTCCTCTTGCCCTGTGATCCGCTGCCTCCCCCTTTGCCTTCTGCCGTGTTACTAACTTTCTTCAGGCCTCTGCAGAAGCAGAACAGATGTTGGTGCTATGCTTGTACAAACCGCAAAACCATGAACCAGCCAAACCTCTTTTCATTATAAATTACCCAGTTTCAGATATTCCTTTATAGCAACGTAATTGGTCTAACATAGGCGATGTTGTTATTTTCATTTTACAGTGAGGACACTGAGACTCAGAGTAACGTCTGAAGGTTGTACAACCTTATTGGAAGAAGAAAGTACAGATTTAAAAAGAAATGGCTTACAATGAATACTGTTATAAATGTCTACATACCTCCATACATGTCCAACTTTAGTTGTCTCATGGCATATTTTCTATCCTTTCAGACATATTTTACAAGTGCAAGCCAAAGATTATTATCATTACCAGTTTCTAACACCCCTCAATATTTTGGCCTGGTAAGGCAAAGATAAATGGATTTTTGTTTTTCAGACAGAGTCTCACTCTATCGCCCAGGCTCGAGGGCAGTGGTGAGGTCTTGGCTCACTGCAACCTCCACCTCCTAGGTTCAAGCAATTCTCCTGCCTCAGCCTCCCGAGTAGCTGGGACTACAGGCACATGCCACCACACCCCACTAATTTTGTATTCTTAGTAGAGATGGGGTTTCACCATGTTGACCAAGCTGGTGTGAAACTCCTGACCTCAGATGATGCACCCACTTCAGCCTCCCAAAGTGCTGGAATTACAGGTATGAGCCACCATGCCTGGCTGATAGATGAATATTTCTTAGACCACTTTGTCCATCGTATGTTATTCTACCAGTGAATAGCTGTCTGATGTCTTGGTCTCAACAACTGGAAGCTTTACAAGCATTTCTAAACGTCAGTAAAAGCACATCTTCTTGAGTGGCTGCCTAGTTCCACCATGCAAGCATGATGACAACCACATAACAAAAAGCCACACACAGAGTGTTCCTAGTACTTATTGATATGACCAAGAACAAGTAACCTTTGAAACTCCATGATTTTAACATAACCAGATAGTTCATGAATAAGACCTTGGTGCTTCATGTCACATATAAATGATTTCATATTACCCATATATTCTATTCCTGTGATTAGCTCCAAAGATGCCACCCCAATTTAGCAGAAATATGTTACTTAAGAGGGAACATAAATAACAAAACAGGCTGGGTGCAGGGGCTCACGCCTGTAATCCCAGCACTATGGGAGGCCGAGGCGAGCAGATCACCTGAGGTCAGGAGTTCCAGACCAGCCTAGCCAACATGGTGAAACCCCATCTCTAAAAAATACAAAAATTAGCCAGGCATGGTGGTGGCTGCCTGTAATCCCAGCTACTTGGGAGGCTGAGGTGGGAGAACTGCTTGAACCTGAGAGGTGGGGGTTGCAGTGAGTCGAGCCTGTGCCACTGCACTCCAGCTGGGCAACAAGAGCAAAACTCCGTCTCAAGAACAACACTGCTATCACCACCACCAGCAACAAAAAAAACCCAAACAAAAAGAGCATCGGACAAAAAACAACAGCAAAAAAACCTCATATAAGCTGTTCTACTGCTCACATAGTATTTCTAAGAACAGGAAAGATAATAGATTTTAAAGTATTTATCTGCATTGACTCCCATTCTCCCCTTCGATAGTAGACATGGATATGTTTGATATTAAGCTTCTGTAAATGAGACTTTCCTACCTTAACTTTCTATTATCACTGGCATATACAATCACTACTCTTTCTTTTTTTTTTCTATCCTCTACGTGGCTTAATACAGTGATAATGGCTCTATAACTCTAGGTATGGCCTGTTCAGAACACCCATAGTAAACAATCCTAAATCCAAAAATGTGTCTCAAAAAATGTGTCTCAAAGGCCTAGTGCTGTGCTGTCCAATACAGGAGGTGGTAACCACAAATAGGTATTTGCATGATAATTAAAATTAGATAAATTACAAATTCTATTCCTCAGCCACATCTCAAGTGTTCAGTGGCCACACATGGCTTAATCGCTACTATACTACCACAAATATGGTTCCAATGGACAGTGCTAGCCTAGAGTAACATTTTCTAACTTCTCATCTTGACCAGGGTTTACATCAAGACCAGCCAATGGATTGTGGCTCGCATGAACACATATTTAATTTTAATTGGCATCCTGGAATAGAAAACAAGTACAGTGATTGGAACAGACATGTCTTGTGGACGTAGAATTGAGGAGTGGTGCCCAGATATACCAAACAAAGTTCCTAAGAACTTCCATTACCATCAGTATGAAACTACAAAATACTAAAAATGCAACAAAAGCATCACATCTCGTAAGTTACACGTCTTTCCACGTGCCATTTCAAAATAAGCCATGAGAGAAGTGATTTTCTTCAGGCACCCAGAGTTAAATAAAGTCCTGAATACCATCCTTAATCACAATCTGGGTCTAATCTGAAACAAACCAATCTTCTTATTCATTAAACTGGAAAATATTCTATAAATTGGTAATACAAGTAACACTGATAACTTTTTTTAAACGTCTGTTTTACCTACATGTGAAACTTATACTCTGAAAAATCACTTTTTATTCTTGTCAAGTAAACAACTAGGCCACCGATAAAGCTCCAATCTTGAGTCCCTGATAGAACACAATAATCTAATCAGAAGTTTTTTACTCCCACTTAGAAATTGTCTTTTGGATACAGTGACTCCAATAGGCCTCTCATAAACCAAACAGAACTGTAATACAACATATCAAATTCAGCATCTGGTCCAGTCTGAATTTCTAAATGACAAGCACAACAAGCATTTGGAATTACATAGAGAACGAGATATCAGGCCTCTAGTTATCACTAGCAATTGTTTTCCCCAAACACTGCCTCCATTTCCTGCTTCACCACCTTTACCTTCCAGAGACCTCTGCTGATGTCATGATTAGCTTGTCAAATCAAATTCAGCAGTACATAGCATCTATCATCATACTTTTGCATTTTCATTCACTAGGAAAACACGAACTCTACTTAGTAGGTAGGTTAGCCATTATCTGCTGTAATTCTAAACCTTTGAAGTTACATTATTAAAATGAACTAGCACTGAAAACAGAGCGACAGAAATGTTCACTGACAGAAAAGTATGTAGGGACTGGGAGTCTCTTTTGCGCCTACTTGCCAGTGACTTCCTAGAGCTGCGATGAAGTCAAAGTAAGACGGTTTATTTCATCTTCGACCACTGGATGAGATCTCATTTTATAATGGCCTTAATAATTTGCTAGTCATGGTCATGATAATATATACTTTTTTAATCACTGGAAACTTTAATTTGATATTTCCAAATCTCTAGGGGTTATTAACCAACGGTCAGTTTTGCTCCCCCAACCCCCACCCAGAAATACTTGGCAATGTCTGATATTTTTGGTTCTCATAATTGGAGGTGAGAGTGCTGCTGGCATCTAGTAGGTACAGAACAGGGATCTTGCTAAATATACTTCAACGCTCTGGAAAACTTCCTGCAACAAAGAATTATCCAGTCCAAAATGTCAAGAGCGCCAAGGTTAAAAAACCATGCCCTGAAGCTGCATATGATCACTATCAATTAGATTATTATTCCGGGACTTCTATGTACATGAGCTACTAAAAAAAAATTAAAAATCCTTTTGTCTTTCACAGATGTCAAGCTTAATCAAGTCCATGTGACCATTTAGAGGGTCAGGACGTACATCTATTATAAAAATATTATTTTTTAACCCAGGCTGTTTTGGTATTTGTTTAATCCTTATTCATCCAGTCTCTCTAAACAATAGTAAAACTTTTAACCCATCATCAGCATTTAAATATTGTTGGGTCAAGTTCTCACTGTCAAAAAAGACATATTAATTACAAAAACGCAAACTATGACCATCTTTTACAGTGCTAAGACACTTCCGGAAAATGCTTATGTCAAAAATCGGCTTAAAATTTTGGAGATAATTTTTTTAATAGGGACTATTACTAATCTAATAATGACTTCTATAATATCTTAAATTTCACAACAGAGGTGATGATATAAAGTAGAATTAAGTGGCATTAAGATAGCCTAAGTATTAATGATGTTCTTTGCCTTTGAGAGAATCCAGTTATAACTTTAAAGGTTTGGTAACTTTCGCCCTATGCAAGGTGGTAGTCATACATTTTTCTTTCTCTCACACACACTCCAGGAAAGCAAAAGCAAACACAGTATTTAACCCCTGATAGTTTATTAGTCATTCTTGTTTTGTCACTTTATTACCACGTATTGGTCAGTCATGGACATACACAAAATGTGCAAGAATAAGGCAGGCTTTCACTCACATAGAAACTGCCAAGGGCCAGCCCCAATGTGAATCACTACAGAAAATAATTACAAAATCTTTTTTTTTTTTTTTAAAAAAAAAGCAAAACCACTACTCTGAATCATAGTATCTCTTCAATAGATACACTACAAAGATTTAACAGAAACACTTATCTATGTGAGAGATGAACAAAGCTAGGAGGTATTTTTGTGCTAGCAAAAATAAGAAATCTAAGAAATCATTTAAATAAAAACCTATTGTGAGAAGTCTAAATTTATGTTCAATGCCTTCCCTTTCTTTCCCTCTGTACAGTTTTAAAATATGTTCATCTTGTTCTAATTGCACAGTAATAGGTAGGCATGGCCTTCTAAGTTAAAAACAAAAACAAAAACCACTATTATTACAGCAAAGAAAAATGAAGAGATGCGTTGCTAACACAACAGACTTTTGTCGCAATTCAAAAGAAAAAAAATGCATGCAAAATAGCATTTTCTGTATACCCATCACCTTGCCTATTCCTGGTGTCCCACTCTGAATTCTACTAGATTCAGCAACTTAAGATGCAATTGAAATAATAATATCTATTCCACCAGATTAAATACAAGGCAGCAGTAAATGTTATGACCATCAGTCAATGGCCTATTGTGGAGAAGCATCCACTGTGGATTACATTCTCAAGTACTCAATAACTTTTAAAAATGCCTTACATCACCCACAAATTGCAGTATACATGGCTTTGTATATACAACTCTTAAGTGTATAAACATACATCAGGTGCAGGAAATCGAAAGCAGCCTTTTGTGAAAAATTTATTTGTACTTGTTACTACAAATTAGACATAAAGGTGCAGAATAAAAGAATTAAGAGAAAGGAAATAGCAACTTCAAACAATCATATAAATCATTTTATATTTAGTTAGTTATCCTTAGAGTATGAATACCATAATTCTGAGTTAAATATTCATATAATACAATTTTTTAAAAACTGAAACAGGGTCTTGCTTTGTCACCCAGTCTAGAGTGCAGTGGTATAATCATGGCTCGCTGCAGCCTCGACCTTCCAGGCTCAACGGAGCCTCCTGCCTCAGACATCTGAGTAGCTGGGAATGTAGGTGTGCACCTCCATACCCAGCTAAAAATTTTTTTTTAGTAGAGAAAGCATGGTCCCCTGCCTGCAGGGAGAATGCAGATTAGTGTGGGAGACATGAAAGAATAAATAGGCCGGGTGCGGTGACCATTTAGAGAGTCAGGATGTACATCTATTTTAAAAATAGTATTTTCCAATCTAGGCTCTTTTGGTATTTGTTTAATCCTTATTCATCCAGTCTCTCTAACAATAGTAAAACTTTTAACCCATCATCAGCATTTAAATATTGTTGGGTCAAGTTCTCACTGTCAAAAAAGACATACTAATTACAAAAAAAGCAAAATGTGGCCATCTTTATAGTGCTAAGACACTTCTGGAAAATGCTTATGTCAAAACCTCACATAGATAGTGTTTCTGCTAAACTACATTGCCTAGACTGGTTTTGAACTCACGAGCTCAAGGGATCCTCTTGCCTCAGTCTCCCCAAATGCTAGAATGACAGGTATGAGCTACCGTGCCCAGTCATATGTAAGATTTTAGAGTATTACTCTAAGAGATTAACCCTGCTCTGGGGAATATATGTCAAAAGTTGGGAATATCTTACCTAGGTAAAATAATAGAAATAACTAACTCTTTAGCGCTATGTAGCAGGTGCTTCTCTGAATGCCATACACATGGTAACTGATCCACAGGTTATATTAGAGGAAATTGAAGCATAGGGTAAGTAAATAACAGAGCCACACAGCAACCACGTGGCAGAATCGAGATTTCTTCAAGATTTGAGCCCCAGCAGTATGGTTCCATAGACCCTATCACTGGTCTCTTGTGTCTCTCGAAGATTCCCTCCTTCTCTGTCTTCTTGTCACTCCTCCTCCCACCCACGGACTACCACTGTATAGCGAGGATCTTAAGCTAGAGATCCTGTGAGCTGCAACCATCATCTGCGAGCTGCACATTTTTTGAGGAATTACTTTTCTGGCAGCACATTTGAGGGATTCAAGGACTTAGAACAACATGAAACAATTCAGCAATAATGACAAGGCAATGACTATTGAAGTGCAGCCTCACCTCACAGTATCTATAAAAGCATCTATGGTTATTACACCCATTCACTTGTCCATCTTCCTGCACTCTGTCATTGTTTCAATAGAAACCTCTGACTGCCCTGACGCTCTCATATATACCCAGAGGACAAAGTTTGAGCATGTTCTGGTAAACAGCAATCTTTCTTCATGCTGGCATGATCTCACACCCTACTTCTTACTTCTTCTCTAAGCAATTTCCTCTGTTCTGTGTGCTGCTATACTTATAGCACACATGGCTCAAAACCACTAGTCTAATCCCAGTACTCTACCTGCAAAAGAGCAGTCCCTAACAAAGCAAGCAACCTACACTCTCATTTTTGAAGGGCCTACTGTGTGTGTGTTCCAGGCAGTATGCGGCAGGTGCTGACCACCTGACATGCATGAACTGACTTTTAAAGCAGAACTATCTCCATTACAGCATCAACACACTAAAAGCTCAGAGCAGACAAGCAACTGGTAGTCCACAATCCCACAGACTGTTAGGGTTGAAGCTGGAATTCTAATCTGGTCTGCTCTTGAAAGTCCCTTCTTGGTAATATTTCTCTTTTTCCTCCTTTGCCTAAGGAAATCCTAGTTATTATTATTTTTGAGATGGAGTCTCACTCTTCTTGCCCAAGTTGGAGTGTAATGGTGCGATCTCAGCTCACTGCAACCTCCGCTTCTAGAGTTCAAGCAATTCTCCTTCATCAGCCTCCCGAGTAGCTGGGATTACAGGTGCCTACCACCACACCCAGCTAATGTTTTTTTGTATTTTTAGTAGAGACGGGGTTTCACCATGTTGGCCAGGCTGGTCTGGAACTCCTGACCTCAGGTGATCTGCCCTCCTCAGCCTCCCAAAGTGCTGGGATTACAGGCTTAAGCCACCATGCCTGGCCTACTTATTCTTTCATTTCTCCCACACTAATCTACATTCTCCCAGCAGGCAGGGGCCATGCTTCGTTCACCTCCATTTCCATTTTACTTCCTAAAGACAGGGCACTTAGAACTTCCTGAGCTGATCAAAATAAATGTGAGAGGACAGTGCCTAGCATCTAACAGGCTCCTTGGTGGTTGTGGTCCAAGTGCACATGTATAGGTAAGGATTACTAGAATTCTAAGAATGGCTGGATTTAACACAAGTCAAAAGCATTTGGAAACAATAATAATCACCCTGAATTCCCAATTCTCTCCTCCCCCCTTTCTGCCCCTATTCCACCCCTTCTTCTCCAACCATATGTCTCAGTCTGTCTGTTTCTCCACTCCCAACCTCTCTCTCGGTCCCTCTCACACACCATTACTGTCACGACAGGTCTCTGAAGCTATTATACCCTTAAACACACCATTCTTATCTTCAACAATCACATCTGAAATATTCTGGCTAGAGGTTGAGTATGGTTTGTTTGTCCTTGCCAAGTCTCATGTTGAAATCTGATCCCTACTGTTGGAGTTAAGGCCTAATGAGAGGTGTTTGGGTCACAGGGGCGGGTCCCACATAGACAGTTTGGTGCCATTCTCACAGGAGTGAGTCCTCACTCTGAGTTCCTTCAAAAACTGATGGTTATAAGCAGCCTGATGCCTACCACCCTTCTCTCTCATGTCATGTGATCTGTGCATACCAGTTTTCCTTCCCCTCTCGCCATGAGCAGAAGCTTCCTGAGGTCCTATCAGAAACAGATACTATTGTTACGCTTCTTGTACAGTTTACAGAACAATGAGCCATATAAACCTCTTTCTTATAAATTACCTAGTATCAGGTATCCCTTCATAGCACACAAATGGACTAAGACAATCTCTAACCACACCTGAGATAAAATTAACCCTAAATAGGCACACTAATGGTATTGATATGATGAATAACTCACCTCAACTGTACTTCAGATAGCCTTCTGCAAAAGGCAAGTCTCTTGAGTTAACAAGCCCTGGCCGGGCATGGTAGCTTATGCCTATAATCCCAGCACTTTGGGAAGCTGAGGCAGATTGCTTGAGTCCAGGAATATGAAACCAGGCTAGGCAACATGGTAAAATCCTGTCTCTCCAAAATATGCAAAAATTAGCAGGGCCTGGTGGGCGCATGCCTGTAGACCCAGTTGCCCAGGAAATTGAGGTGACAGGATCATGAGCCCAGGAGGTGGAGTGAGCAGCGATCATGCCACTGCACTCCAGCCTGGGTGACAGAGACCCCATCTCAAAACGAAACAAAACAAAATCACCACACAAGCCATAACCCTGACATCCAGATCTGGGAAGGCAGAAAATATTTTTAAACCTCTCACATATATATATGCATCCATATATTACTACTTCCCTTTTTGTCTGTTACTGAAGTCTTCAGGTAATCACACAGCTCTCTGTACAAGCCAGCTCTTATGCTCCAAGTTTCCATGCAGCATCTCATGGAATTGTCCCAACAACTCCACGGCTAGGGACTAATGTCATCTGTATTTGACAGACAAGGAGGCCTTGGTACAGAGGGCTCGCAAAGTCAGCACAGTGGAGAAGGCAGGATGCAACTCAGACATCCATTCCTGGAGCCCACATTCTTTGAACACGAAGCCTATCTGTCCCTCCAGCACCACCCTGTCTACTTTGGGTCAGCCTGGTGTTGTCTGGCTGTAAGTTCCTGAGAATTATCCTAATTGCTATTGTACTGGAATGGCATCTTCCTTATGAAAGGCACTCAATTCAGTAATGCATGTGCAATCTCTAATTGGTTTTCCATATAAGTGGTTCACGAAGTATGGTCCCTCAGCATCACTTGGGAATGTCTTAGAAATGCGTATTCTGAGGTCTTATCCCAGACTTGTTATATTAGAAACTCTGGAGCAAGAGCTTACCTGCCTGTGATTTAATAAGCCCTCCAGGTAATTCTGATGCATGCTAAAGTTTGAGACTTACTACCTTGCATGATATTTACAGCAGGTTTTAGGTAATGGTCCCTTTGAAGACTAACTGTCAGAAATAGAAGACAGAAAATGTGCACTAAGGCATTTTGCTTCAGTAACACCCAAGGGCACATTCTGTCTACAATTCCTCACTCTGTCATCTGTCCTCACATGTAGGCTTTCTGCCTATACACTCCAAATTACAATTACCTAACAGCTTCTAAAATGAGTGTCTAGCTTGGAAGATTTTTAAATGCTATGAGAGAATATCTGTTTCAGGATTTAGCTTGTCCAATGAATGGAAGTGAGGCAGGGCCACAGGTGACCCATCACTTCACCCGTAAGAGCAAATTAATTACCCCTCAACATAAGTATCATATTTATGTGCCAAATATGGTCTATAATGAGGTCTTTACCATGTAACCACATTTCAAGCCATTGTTCACTTAAGTAAACACATTTTAATTACTGTAATTTCATTATTTATTCTCTAGCCTACTATACACCTGTCAGAAGAAACAGTTTGTGTTTGACTGATTGTCATATCCTTCTATCTTTCCTGCATTATATATAAACCACCCTTCACCTCGATATTTTCGCCATAACTGAACTCAAGCACTACACAGTTCATGGGGACTTAGAGGCAAGCGTGATGGCTAACCACTACTAATAGTTTGCAAAGCCTTTCATCTGCTCCTCTGAGAAGGCTTTTCACACATTTCTTCAGTTTATCTCTCTGCTGCAATCTCTCCGTTGCAAAACTGTTGTTGATTAAGTGACATGTATCTAAGCATTGTCACTTTGAAGAATACTAAAGAATATAAAAATCAATGTAATTGCAAGCTATCAACCTCAAATTTTATTCACTTGTTCTAATTTGTCAAATGAAAATAATTGGTTTACCTCAGTAAGAATATATGGTTATCAATATATGGATATCAATTTTCAAAGCTTAATTTCAAATTTTGATTTTTAATATTAAAAAGAGGAAAAGCATTTAGTCCAATGTTCGCTAGAGAATTCTAGCTATCGTCATGTACTGCATAACATTTCAATAATGACAGATTACATGTATGACAGTGGTCCCTTAAGATTATAAAGGAGCTAAAAAAAAAAAAAACCCTATCATCTAGTATTTACTACACTGTACTTTTCATCATTATTTTATAATCTACTTCTTCCATTTATAAAAGATAAATAGAACTGTAAAATGACCTCAGGCAGGTCCTTCAGGAGGTGTTCCAGAAGAAGGCATTGTTATCATAGGAGATGACAGCTCTATGCTTGTTACTGTCCCTAAAGACCTTCCAGTGGGATAAGATGTGGAGGTGGAAGGCAGTGATATTGATAATCCTGACCTGCTGCAGGCCTAGGCTAAAGTGTGTGTTTGTGTCTTTGTCTGTAACAAAAAAACTTTAAATAGAAAAAAATAATATTTAAAAATTTAAAAAAACTTACAGAATAAGGATAAAAAGATTGAAAATATTTGTACATAGCTGTATGATGTGCTTTATGCTAAATGCTATTACAAGAGTGTCAGAAAGCTAAAATTTTTATTTTAAGTGTATAAAGTAAAAAAGCTACAATAGGCTGGCACAGTGCCTCATGCCCATAATCCCAGCACTTTGAGAGGCTGAATCAGGAGGATCATTTGAGGCCAGGAGTTTGAGACCAGCCTTGGCAACATGGTGAAATCTTGTGTGTACTACAAATACAAAAATTAGCCAGGTGTGGTGGGATATGACTGTGGTCCTAGCTATGCAGGAGGCTGAGGGATGAGAATTGCTTGAACTCAGGAGGAAGAGGTTGCAGTGAGGGGAGATCACGCCATTGCACTCCAACCTGGGCAACACAGTGAGACTGTCTCCAAAAAAAAAAACAAAAACAAAAACACTACAATAAGCTGAGATTATTGAAGAAAGAAAAATATTTTTAAAATTTAATTTTGTTTATTTATTTTATTTTTTAGAGACAAGGTCTTGCCCTGCAAGCCCAGGCTGGTCTTAAATACCCAGCCTCAAGCAATCCTCCTGCTTCGTCTATGTTTTTAAAGAAATTTGGCATAGCCTAAGTGTACAGTGTTTATAAAGTCTACAGTAGCCTACAGTAGTATCTCAAGCGTTCACATGCACTCATCACTCATGTATTGACTCATCCAGAGCAACTTCCAGTCCCACAAGCCCCATTCATGGTAAGTGCCCTGTACATGTCTACCATTTTTTACTTCTCATACTGTATTTTTACAGTACCCTTTCTTTGTTTAGATACACAAATAACACTGTGTTATAGCCACATACAATATTCAGTACAATAACATACTGTACAAGTTTACAGCTAGGGATCAATAGGCTACACTGTATAACCTGCATGTGCAGTAGGCTATACCCATCTAGATTTGTGTAAGTAACTATGATATTCATACAACGATGAAATCACCCAAGGATACATTTATCACAATGTATCCCTTTCATTTAAGTGACACATGACTATATTCATAAAAATCTTGAGATTGAGGGGTTGCCTGGTAATGCATTATCGTATGTATCAAAACGTGTGTTAAGCCAAATGCTTATTAACTCTTAGCTGCTGCCTTTTCTTAACGTTTTTTTTTTTCTTTTTTTAAATTTTAATTACTCTTTGGAACAAAAGGTGGCATCGAAACAAGGTATCATTTATGATCAACTCAGAACAGAGATTACTTAGTATTGTATTATGTGGAAGCTTCAAAAAGTTCATGAAAATGTGTGTTCCAAAATACTATGCATACATTTAAAACTTTTCTTCCACCTAAATTCATACTAACTTGTTATAACATGTCTGAGTAGAATCTAGTTTGAGGCACTAAGAAGATTAAAACATCCATTTGAAAAGAGCCCCTATCAGAGCAACATGAATTCTGCTAATGTTGAAGCAAGAACAAGCACCAAATTTAAGGTGAAGTTTGGCCAGAGGAATGGCAAAGTCACTGATGCTTCACGAAAAGCTTATGCGGACAATGCCCAAAAGAAACCAGCAATTTACAAATGGATAAATCATTATAAGAACAGATGATACAATGTAGATTATGAAGCCTACAGTGGCAGACTATCAACATCAGTTTCCAAGGAAAAAATTCACCTTGCTTATGCTTTAATTGAAGAGGAACAAGGACTGATGATGAACAGCAGAAATCGGCAACATCATAGACATCTCAAGTGATTGAAAACTCAAGTTGAACATACTTTCCACTCAGTAGGTGCCAAAACTGTTGCACACAGATCAGCTGCAGACAAGAGCTTTCTATTGAAATTTTAAACAAGTGAGATTAATGTCCTCAAGAATTCCTCTGAAGAATTTTAACAGATGGAACGTGGCTTTATGGGTACGATCCTGAAGACAAAGCATAATTATAGCAGTGGCTGGCTACCAAGAGGCGCAGGTGGTCCAGTCAAAGCAAAGTGGACTTGTCAAAAGCAAAAGTCATGCCAAAAGTTTTTTGGGATGCTCAAGGCATTTTGCTTGTTGATTTTCTGGAAGGCCAGAGAATAACTTCTGCTTATTATGGGAGTCTTTTGGGAACGGTGGGCAAAGCTTTAGCAGAGAAACAGAGAAGCTTCATTGGAAAGCACTTCTCTACCATGACAATGCTCCTGTTCGTTCTTCTCATTAAATGAGGAAAATTTTGTGAGAGTTTTGATGGAAAATCATTAGGTATCCACCTTACAGTCTCAACTTGTCTCCTTCTGACTTCATTTTATTTCCTAATTTTAAAAAGTCTGTAAAGGGCACCCATTTTTCTTCAGTTAATAATGTAAGGAAGATTGCATTGAACCTCAATTCTTTAGGGATGGACTAAATGGCTGGTATTATTGCTTACAAAAGTGTCTTAAACTTCAAGGAGTTATGTTTAGGAAATAAAGATTTAAAAAAACTTTTTTATCTTTCTTTTTTTGGAACAGAGTCTTGTTCCATCACCCGGGCTGGAGTGCAGTGGCCCAATCTTGGCTCACTGCAACCTCTGCCTCCCGGGTTCAAGCAATTCTCCAGCCTCGGCCTCCAGAGTAGCTGGGGTTACAGGTGCGTGCCACTACGCCAAGCTAAGTTTTGTATTTTTAGTAGAGACAAGGTTTCACCATGTTGGCCAAGATGCTCTTGATCTACTGACCTTGTGATCGCCTGCCTCGGCCTCCCAAAGTGCTGGGATTACAGGTGTGAGCCACCGTACCCAGCCAAAGTATTTTATCTTTCTATTCTATTTTCCATCAACTTTTTGAAGTCCTCTTGTTCTATCCTCAAACTTTGTGTACTAATTGAAAAAAATGTATATATATTTTTAAAAAATTGTTTATAATTTTACATGTATTTTATATCATATATATATACTTTTACAAAGGAAATAATTGAAGACCAATTTCTTCTACATGACTTAGGAAAAACTGACCAAATAAGAGACCCTTCATCACGCACTGTAGAATCCTTCCATTGACGAATGTGGACAACAAACTTCACAGCTAAGGTCAAAACTGGTGGCTGCTCTCCAACAAATTTTATTTGTCCCCATGTTTTTTAAAATTTAAATAAATTGTCAACTTTAAAAATTCAAGATCTTGCGTCTAAATATCTGGATTTCCATTACCTCTTGAAAAAAATGAGGCCTCTGGCAACCATGCACTCTTATCCCCACATGGCAATGATTGCATAGTACTAAATAATAATGCCACCTATGCCAGGCTTGGATTCTCCAGGTCTCCACCTGGCTGGCTTCATTCCAGTCAAGTTCTCTGGCTCCTGTGGGGCCTCTGCATTTGCCACCCTGCTCTGCTTTCAGTAGTAATTGCAAGAGAGTTCTTTTGTTCCCAGCTTGGAGTCATCCAGGAAGATGTCTAAGGAAAGCAGGACCAAAAGCAAGCTCTGGAGAATGAACAGGGAAGAAAATGGGTAGGAGGGGAAAAGAAGAGTCTCTCAGGATAGGCTCATGGTGTGAGCAAAGCCTAATGGGTGAGGGTCCGGGGAAAGATGTATAATAGTAAAACAGTGAATGTACCGATTTGATTGGGTCAGAGGTGTAGGAATGGGAATGGCAGGTGAAAAGCTTCAGAAAATTGATTTAAGAGAGATTAAAGAGAGCCCAGAGGGCTAATCCAAGGAGTTTCTGGGACATTTTCTAAGTTCTTAACTTTCTATTGAGAAACAGATCAACCCACTCTATGTGCAATTTCAGGGAAGTTAAGTGCCCACATAAAGCTTCGGCAGCATGCCCTGCCTTTCCATACTCTCCATCCTTTATGTCAAAAAACAGTACTTACAACTTCTGTGTTAATCTGGAAGCAATCATGACCAAAATCAAGAGGACTGACAAAGCAAGAAGAACGCTTTGGCACAGAAGGGGAAAGGATAACGTAGCAGTGGAGAGTCATGGTTAAGGACACAGGTCCCTAAGTCTTACTGCCTGGGTTCAAATCCTGAACCAAGTATAGGCACCATGGTCTTCTGAAGGTTACTTACTATCTCTGAGCCTCAGTTTTTTCATCTGAAGTGGAGGAAATACTAGTGCTTATGTTACAGGGCTGTTATGAGAATTAAGTGAGTTGATACATATTATACGCTTAGAATAGTTCCTGGCACAAAGTAAGGTCTCCATGAACATTAGTTGTGCTGCTGTCATCATCACTACCACTGCCACTATCATCATCATCACCTTAAAAACTGCACTGAGTACAGAAGGGTTGTGGCTGAGTTTCATTGGCAGCCATGGCCATGTAATCAGAAGTAAACACACGACAAAGAGGTTGTGAAGGTAGAATACATAGGACTTGGTAACTTCAGAAATGTGGGGAAAACAGCATTTGAGAAGTATTTAAAGATGACTACAAGAATCTGAAGCTGGATTATACAAGAAAATAACACAGGCAAAGGTTAAAAAAAAAAAAACGTGCTTTTGGAGAAGTCACATTTAAGATGACAGCAGAGCACTGCAATGGGACGATGTGGAAGCTGCTGAAGTGGGAGAAATAGAACTGAGTAGAAAGGTCAGGCCTAGAGGCCGATTTCATAGCTGGTAATGCTTTGCGAAGCTGGTAATTTTTACTAGGCAAAGGGACTAGGAACATAGATAAGCCATATCATCATGATCGTTATTTCTAGATACCGCTGCCTGGACACTTTCTATGTCCTAGGAACTGTCCTGGGCATTTTACATGGACTGTCTTATTAAGCCATGATTCTCTCCCCATTTTACAGATGCAGACACTGATGATTAAAATGTTTAAAATCCTTGTTCAAAGGCACCTAGCTTTTAGGTGGTATGAATTCAAAGTGGAATTCAGAGCCTTTGCTCTTAATCATTTGCTATATTCCCTTCCGCAGTGAAAGAGAAGTGAGATGTACACAAAGAGAATAATCTGAGAAGTCAAGAGACAAAAGTGAATGAGTCATGCCTCTGAGGAAGGAGGAGGTAACGAGTTTATAAGCTAGGTAGAGAGTCTTCCAAAGGCTAATTTTTGTTCTATGCACAGAGAAAGGTGTTTTAAAAAGAAGAAAGGGGGCTGAAAGGGAAGGAGTTACATTTGATCAGTCGGATACTAGACAAGAAAGTAATTCCCAAGATCAAATTCCAATTTCAGTTAGAATGCAAGACAAGTGGCAGGATTTCATTTCCTTAGCATCACCAAAGAAACAGATACCAGAATTCCAATCTGATATTCATTTATAATAGAATTTTGGAATTATCAATTGTCACTATTTTCCAGCTTGGACGGTGTTATTAAATTTTTCTTGGAAGGTGACTAGTGCTTAGATTTCACCCTTAAAAAGACACTGACTTCAGAGGAACATGTCCAGCGCTGGTAAATAATGTCAACTCCACAACAGCTACACCCACCATGTCACAAATCACCACACCAACAGCTAACACACCGAGCCTTCTACCTACCAGGCACCACACTAACTGGGGCCAATACCCCACTTAATACCCAAAACTACCCCCATGTGACAGGTATTGTCACTCGCCAGTTCAGTTTACCTCTGCTGCCTACTGTCTGGCCCTCTTGTTGATATTTGGGTAAGTCTCCTGGAATTTGAAACATCCATTTAGTCCCTCAGAAAGTAAGGAACGGATTTTGTTTTGACAGCTACTGCAGCATGATAGTTGATGCACACTCTGCGTATGTTCTCTGTCACTCACACACAGGGATCTAGAGAAAGCAGCTATATAATGTTAGGGGAAGGAGTAAATCCTCTGGTTTTCTGGTAAGTTTATGGGGGAGTGACAAAAAGAAAAATCCTTCTTGGCTTCAGAATGAGATAGTGATGGAAAACAAAACCACTTCTGTGCAGAGAGAAACAATCATTATTTCCAAGGCCATTTTTGATAGGGAAATAAACAGAAGATTAAATCACAGTGGCTAAGTGAAAGAAACCAGACACAAAAAGTTAACATATTGTATGGTTCCATTCATATGAAATAGCTAAAATAGATAAACCCATAGAGAGAAAACACAGATTAATACTTGCCATGGGCTGGGGGGGATGGGAGAATAAGGAGAAACTGCTTAATAGTTAAGAGGTTTTACTTTGGGAATGTTTTGGTACTATATAGACGTGGTAACTGCATACATTATAACAGTACTAAATCTAACAAATTGTTCACTTAAAATGATTTTCTATTATGTGAATTACATCTCAATAAATTATTTTAAAATGAAAAAATAGAAAGTTGAAATTTAAGGATACATACAAAGAGTTTCTTTGCTTTTTCCCCAGAACATTTAAAGAATCACTATAAAAAGAAAACTTTATCCTCCTCATGTATGAGTTTAATTTGGGGGGAAGTGAGAAGAAGCATTATCATTATTATTACTTTACTGCTTTTCACGGTCCACAAAATCACATATAGGAATGTACCAGGCAATCGTGGGCTGGGCTGGGCTGTAGCCACTGGTGTAAAATACACTGAAAATGTATTACACAGATAAGCAAATTCTTCACTGTGAAGGTAGTATTCTCTCTACTCAAAAGCTTTCAAAGAATAACTGCAATTGCAGGAAAGAAAGGTAGCTTTTACATTAATGTAGAAGCAGAGCTCAGTTTGCCCTTTGCATTAGCTCAGGTTCTTTGACCAAAAGACACAGAGTCAGGATTAGATACCCAGGAGGTTACTCGGGGAGGAAAGCAGAGTAGGAAGGAAAAAACTTCCAGACCATGATGCACGTCTAATACCTGTGAAGCAGAGGAAGAGGTAGGAGGTTTGAGAAGAAGGAGTCTTAGGTCCCAGGGTACTTCCAAAAAGGTCTGGCAGGCCAATAAGGAGTCCTTGAGCCCATGTTCCAATGAAAGAGTCTCACATGTAAAAGGAATGGGTCTGTGTTAACAGCTCATTTACTGACTATAGGAAGTCTGGCCTTGCCATGACACAGCAGTAGATTGAGGATAGCAGTAGCTGAGTTCTTCAGCCAATTATGCTCCTACAAGAGATTTCAGTGGCTCATTTTTATGGTGCCACATAAGCCTACTGACAGCGACAGGAGATGGCCAAATGCCTAGGCAGATAAAGGCAGGTCTCCAGTGAAACCCCACCTCCAAACTGAAAACAGTTTAAAACCTAAAACCCAAGCTGCAAGTTAAATTCTTGGACTGGATTGAGAACCTATCTTCCTGTCTGGCACACTTACCTCTGATTGATCCCCACCCTTCACTTTTTTTAGATATACCTACCCGCTCCTAATTAGTTTTCTACACTGTTGTGCCCACCTTTGAATACTGCCTTTAACCATTTTTGCATACTCACAAACCAATCAGTACCCACTCCCTATTCTGAGCCCATAAAAGCCACAGGCTCAGCCATATTAGGGAATTTTTCCACTTGCAGGTAGGGGAACCACCCCCTACTTGGTAATAGATGGCACTATGGACAGCTTGCCAAACTTGGCCACAGAAAATCTTTTCTTTTTGAAGGCATAAAAATTTTGTTTTTAAAAATTATGTATCATAGCTAATGAGATGGGGACTAGTTTCAAGGCTAAAAGGTGATTATAATCACCCACACAGCTGTTGAAAATGGTGTCCTACTTTGTATTTTTGTTTATACAAAAAGCCAAGAGCTTTCCTTCCACTTAATGAATTCTACTCCACTCACTCTCCAGTGTCCACGTGCCTAATTCTTCCAGGTTGTGAGACAAGAACTCGGACCTAGCTGAACTAAAGAGCAAAAAATCCTGCATCACTATTTTTCAAAGGCCCTACTACAGATGTGGCAAAACATTAACTTTCTTTCCCCTGTAACAATGAGGAATGGAAAGGTATGGTTACTGGAAATCTGAAAATAATACCTACTTTTATTTTAAGCAAGAGTTTCTGCAACTTCCTTCCTGAAAATCTTTGAGGTATATTGCTAGAAAGGGAGAGGAAATAAACAACCCAAAAAGGACAATGCTGGTGTCCATGCCCTAAGAAAAATTTCAGCCAGCAAGAAACTAGATGAGAAAGTAATAATGATATGTGTAATCCAAGTAGGGCAAATCTGATCCTGCACATCAAGTGTGAGAGTTTACTAACATTGATTGGAAATTTTACAAAGAAATACAAGGTCACTCACATAGGTATTAGTGTCACACCCACCCTCCACAGTGAATTGTAAGCCTGTTCTGTTAGAGCAGTATGCATATTTTATAATCTGTATTCATCAGTTTTTGTAGAATTGTAATTTTTGTCTGAAATCTAGGGTGATACTTAGTAAATTACACACTTGATATGTTAGAAAATATTAATGTTACCATATTACTTAATAATTCAGAATTTGTGGAAGGAATAAGGTACCTATTTGATTTCATAGGACTTAAATAATAAGAAAATAATATATATACCACACAGGTGGAAACAAAAATCTATGTTTTGGGAAGAACTGATAAATTGTGGACATGTTACAAGAAAATGTTTTAAAAATAACAAAAACATTTATATATGTATATACACATGTAATTTTAAAAACAAGGAATGAAAGGTGGAATGACTATATGTAAAAATGAAATTTTATTATATACTGAAAAGTAAGTACTGTGATTAACAGAGTTTTAATTATTTTGGCCCAGATGATCGGTCTCTTTTAGAATAAAATGTGCTTTCTATCAGGTTTTTGGTCACTTTAACAATAATCTTCTGGCCAAGAACTAAATAAGTGGCTCAAAGTACATGTCAAGCTATTTATAAACTATAAAAAGTTTCCTCTTGTCATCATCTCTACTTTATTAACTTCAAGGGTATTGTGCAGAAGTTCTCTCATTTTCTTTTTGCACTGGGATTCTTTCCCCCACAGTTCTAAAAGAAATATCCCATTTTCTCCCTTTCTTAACACTTATGATAGAAGTAGTATCTTCTTACATGGTGTAGGGAAAGACTCATTCTCCCAAAAGATGAGCACAAAGGAATAGATGCTGAGAATATCAATGCCTGTGACATTTGCTGTCTCGCACAATGACTGTCACGGGAAGGCTTGGAAAGCCGACTGCAGTCTGATCGCACGTCTTCTGACTCACACTCTATTTTGGACTGCTTTTGTCTTGGATCTGGAGTAGAGAAACAGCTATTTCGTGGTCAGCAGGCAGTTTAACAATCACATACACAATGAAGCAATCAAAAAGGTGGGCAGGTGAATATTCCTTTTCAGAGGATAAATTTACCTTTTCTAGGAAAATGATGATTGACTGACAATGAGGTGGTAATTTACTTCCCTCTAGACTATAATAAACAAAAATACAAAGTAGGACACCATTTTCAACAGCTGTGTGGGTGATTATAATCACCTTTTAGCCCTGAAACTAGTCCCCATCTCATTAGCTATGATACATAATTTTTAAAAACAAAATTTTTATGCCTTCAAAAAGAAAAGATTTTCTGTGGCCAAGTTTGGCAAGCTGTCCATAGTGCCATCTATTACCAAACTTTACAGAGAATGAGATTTCTTTTAAGTAAACCCTGCTTCTTAATTCAGAATACTGTCTTGCTTCCAGCCTCCAGGAACTAGTCTGAGGCAGTCAGTTCTATCACAGGAAGAGGATGTAAGAGATGCATTATGTAAGTCAGCAATGACTAAGCTCTATGGGGATGGCAGAACTCTGGGTAGTGAAATAAATGCTCTTTTAGGTAGGATTGCTTTAGTGGTCTTTGAGTTATTTAAGAGCCCAGCATAGAGCAGAAGAGGTTGCAACAGAATAAGAAATGAGTTGGAATATGCAGGACAGGAATTCAGGAGTTGTCTCTAGATACTATAGCAGGGTAAGGAATGGAAGTGGAGGACACATCATGGAGACATGGAGAAGACAGGAGATGAAAGAAGCCCTGTAATATGAAGCAGGCGATGGAGGACCTTGGCATTAGTCTGAGGCCTACAGAGGAAAGAGCTCCAAGAGAAGCTCCATCTAAGATGGTGGCCAAGTTTGTGGCATCAGACTTTCCACTGGAAATGGATTCCTGCTTTGTCCTGTTATTACCGTCTTATCTCCATACCCCCAGGAAAAGAATGTTCTAACAATGTTGGCGATGGAAACACCAGCCTTGGGTTAGTAGAGCACTGGGGCTTGCAGGGATGTGGAAGAGACAGCTGAGGTCACCAAGGGGAGGAGCTGAGCAGAGGTGCCGGCATGCACACAGAAGCAGGAATCCAGAGCAAGAGATGGCAGAAGAGCACAGCTCACAGGTGCCTCAAAGTGCTGGGGTAGAGAGTTGGTCTCCCCATGGTAAGCAGGATTGCATCATTTTTGTGTGGATCATTAGACAAGCTGAAAAGACTGAGGAACTTAGGGACTACCAAATCTCTGTGAGAGGAGTTTGTTAGTCTAAATTCCAAGTCTCTAAAAAACAAAATTGAATTAGCTGCCAACATTTAAAAGTGAGATCATTTTATTTTTCCTAATCCAAATTCTTTGGTTAAAAAAAATTAGACAACCTGAAAATATTAAGATTCAATTCCCTAGTGCTGCATAGAAAGTGCTGCCTTTACAGAGGACAAGGGTTAAGCAGTTCAAAACAGACTCTACCTTCCCTATTGCCTACCACCCAGATCAATGTAATCATTGATGCCGCCGGCCGGCCTGTCCCTGACGGCACCCAATTCTTCAGCCCCTGACAGCACCAGATTTAAAGGATCTATCCATGGCTAAAGACATTTCTATGCATTTGTAAAGGTTATTTTTGCCTTGCCTATAGTGATTGCTCATAAGATTTTTAGTGAATTTCTTAGTTTTCTACTTTTAGGTGAAATGCAAGTTTCACCTTAACATCCATGTGATCTCCATATTGTCTCATGAAAGACAGCTGTGCTGGTTATTCCCCATTTGCCACCAGATCCATTCTCTGTTCTTCCTGCTCTGCATCCTGGGAAGTTATTTCCTATATACCTGCCAGACTCATTTATCCTCTGACTTATGGTTAGGTTCAGCCAATAAGAATCATTTGCAAGAGAATGGAGGTCAGGAGCAGAGAGAAGATGGGTATTGACTCCCTCCTTTCACGGTTCTATAACCTACCACCCCCACAACTCCCGTTTTGACACCTTGGATAAGGTCAGCTCTTATGTGGCTCTGATAACACAGAATCCCTTCTAGGTTTAGATGTGATGCCAGCTTTCCTCTACTGCTAGGCCCTGCTGCTTCCCCACCTCATGTAGTTCCCTTAACCCTATCCATACCTTATAAGTAATCCCATTACTAAAATACCTTCCATTAAATCTTCTGATTATACATTCTGTTTCCTCTTGGATCCCTGAATATAAATCAAATTTGAACATTCCTAATTCGGGTACAAAAGTAGTTGGACAGAAAAGATAAAAGGAAAGAGAGATTTCAAACAAGTCTTGAAAAAAATGTGGATGAACATAATCTTGCAGATTGGTCCTTACAAGGCTTACTTAATCAGATACTTGAACAGTTGAGTGTTCTGGGTCATTTTTTCTCTGAAGCCTTTCATTTCATGTGTGATTAGAAACAGGCCAGTCTGTAATGATAGCAACCTTCAAAATGGTCAGTCTGTCACTTATACAGCCCTAACTCCAGACACAAATGCCTGCCTGATTACTAAGAGTCTTATTAAGGGGCTATTGTTTCCCACATCCCTGCCAGCTCCTCCTACCTCCTCATCTTTATCATCTTGCATTCTACTGAATTTAAAGAGAAAAAAAGAAAATCTCATAGACACACACATCAGACCGTATCCATAGCGAGGTAAAGTGCATCTGGTCTTGTCACTCACAGTTTTTGTTTTCCTCTCTAAATCTAAGAATAACCTGCAGTCAGTTGCAAAATGGAGCAAGTTTTCCAAAGAGCAAGTGAGTGGGAGAAGCCATTCCTGAAGTAAATTCCAACATGAAGAATCTGGGTGGATTCCACTGCGGCCTCCACTTAACCTTCCCAACTTTTTGGGCCATGGAAATGTAGTGTTATCATCTCTAGTTATAGTTACCATCTTTGGTAAAACTCCCCAGACCTGGCAGAGAGTGTCCCTTAAAGAGGACACTAATTCTAAAAACTGCTTATTTCTACATTGGCTGAGACAGGAAAAAATACGCTTCATCTTCACAAGTGACTCATTCTAATCATTTGTTTAATACCTATTACTGCAACAACATGCACCCAGATTTCTGACAGATGCCTGTTTGCAAATTATCTAAGTTTCAGAGCAGGAAGCCTGATGCTGGTTTAGAAATACGGTATTTTATCTGTAATAAAGGAGCATTAGCACTCAGAGCTAAAAATAGTCCAAAAAGAAACATAACAAAATTTTAGTTCCTTGAGGGTTGGAGTATCAGTCATTGTATCATCACTGCTCCAAGAACAGTACTTGGCACATAGTAGATGCTCAATCCACACTTACTGAAATAAAAAGAATGTCTTAATAGCCTACTGTGTTGGCAGACTTTACCCACTCTCATTGCAACGCTCATAACAATTACCTACTCTCAAGGACCATCTTTGTGTAGTCATGCTCTTGCCCAGAACACAATTCTTATTTCACAGAGATACCTGTAATACAATACAAAGGTTTTGACTGGTTCCTTGCTTTAGCATATGAATAATACACTCTAGTCTACAGAGAAAGTAATGGAAGCCAGCAGTCCAAGTCTTCAAGTGGTACTTACTTCATTTACAAGTAAAAGCCCAGGATAGACAAAGACAGAAAAAGAAGCACTGAAATAAAATACTGCATTCTCACACAGGTTTAACAACAGAGCTGGGTAAAGGAATAAGCAATTAGTAGATTTGTCTTCATCCAACTTCAAGAGTGCTGATTGTTAAAATTATCTTACGAACTGGTTGTGCTTGGATTTCCTTTCAACAGACCTTCAACCATGCAGTGCTCAACCTCCTTTTCTGAGAACTATCCAGGGACACCCATTAGGAACAGATGTGCGCATTGCTACTCTTAGGGCTCAGAAAGATAATGCCCAAAATGAAGGCCTCAGAAGCAAAAGAGTCTCTTATCTTCTGCAGCTTTCCTCTCTTGAGTCGCTTATTCTACCCCTAGGCCAGCCATAAAACCTAAAACTATTATTTTAATCCCCACCACCTTTCTGCATAACAACTGGCCATAGGCCGTGCATGGTGGCTCACACCTGTAATCCCAGAACTTCGGGAGGTTGAGGCAAGCAGATCACAAAGTCAAGAGATCACAATGATCCTAGCCAACATGGTGAAACCCTGTCTCTATTAAAAAATAAAAAAATTAGCTGGGTGTGGTAGTGTGCGCCTGTAGTCACAGCTACTTGGGAGGCTGAGGCCGGATAATCGCTTGAACCTGGGAGGTGGGGAGTTTACAGTGAGCCAAGATCGTGCCACTGCACTCCAGCCTGACGTCAGAGCAACACTGTGTCTAAAAAAAAAAAAAAAAAAAAAAAAAACCACTGGCCATAAAGAAAATAACTGACGTACCTTGCTTGATTATAGGTCATTAGACCCCCATTCCAGAGAGGATCCTGCCGCATACCCAGAAACAAGGAATGCTGCTGAGAGGCCAAGATGAATCTAGACAGGCCTTGCTAGGTTTCCTCACTCAGTCTACCA